>OU900097.1:9135711-9400660 GCA_918026865.1 Phyllotreta striolata | reverse complement strand
TGTTTGGTTCCTGAAAAAGTATTAGATCCACCCCATCCCTTGCCGCTTTTGCCTCCACCACATCATGCGCCGCTCTACTGCGTCCAACATTTATTTGTATTACCTTCATTACTGGTTACTTCCGCTCCTCCCAATCCGCCCATTCAGTTTGTCATACACCATTCCCCTATACGTTGGACATTTCATGCTGTCTTCTCTATGTCCTACCTTAACGCATTTCCCACAGTAGCTTTCATTTTTACACTCCTCCACCTTATGATCACTTTTACCGCAGTTAAAGCACACATGCTTCTTCTCTTGTCCCTTGCACTCGTTAGTTCTGTGTCCTAATTCCTGACATTTAAAACATCTAGGAATGTTAATTTTCTCCCTAATGGTCCAGCTTCCCCAGCGGCGTACTATACACCCCTTATCCACTAGGCGCCTCGCAACATCTTTATCCACCGTAACCATGGCTGTTTGGCTGCCCTTATATCCTTCTTTTAGCGACACCTTCACATCTCCTTTAAATCCCGCTCCAACCTCCCTTTCTAAGGCTTCCCTGATATCTGCATCCGTCACATCCCCCTCTATGTCCGAAATGTGTATGGCCTTTGACCTTTCTACCATTTCCACCTTGCTCTTCATGTTCTTTACTATCTCTTCCTTGAACCTTTCTGCTTCCTTTCTATTTCCTTTCACTTCCAGAAGGAGGTCTCCTTTTGCAGTTCTCTGTACGGCTTTTATACCAATTCCCAGGTCTTTCGGATTTACCTTCTGTTTCAGCGTTTTTAGTGCCTCAACATACGAGCCTTCCCCAGCCTTCACAATTATTTTTTCAGTTGCCTTCTCTTGCCTTCTACCGTACTTTCCCACTACCATGATCGAATCTACCTCCTCCTTTCGGAAAACGTACTCCAATGTTTTCTTTATGTTCTCTCTCTCGACCTCGTCATCCCCCACCACTACTAACTTCTGTGTCTTATCCCCCGTTTTCATTTCCTCCTTTAGTACCTTAAATCTCTCTACCAACGTCACCACATCTTCTTCCAGGACCCCCGACGCCTTATATGGTACAACGTATACTGTCTTAGTCTTTTCCCTCTTAACTCCTTTAACCACTCTGGCTCTCGTATACACAATCGACTCTACTTGACCCTCGTTTTCTCTCACGATTTCCTCTAGGTCTTCAAATTCCTTCGCACAGTCCTCCACAACTCTGCTTCCTACTGCTTTGGAGTTTACAATCATTACCGTCGACCCTTGATCCTTTAGCGCTCCCCAGGTACCTTTAACTTCCTTTACTTTCCTATACACTTCCACAGGCCAATCCTTTTTAACACATCCCTTCAGTTCCTCTACCCCCCCCGGGGCGTCCAGAACCCTTTCAATCTCCTCTCTTACCGAATTCTTACTAATCGTCTCCTGCACAACAATTGTTTTAATCCCTCCGCTCCTTTGTGCTAAACTAGCTTCCAGTGCTCCTATTCTCTTGTTTAACCTTTCCATCTGCCCTTTCGAATCCTTAATCGCCTCCCTTAGTTGTCTCTGTGTGTTAGGATTTTCTTCCAGCAATTTCATGACCTTTTCCATCGTCAGCGTCAGTCTCAGTGCCGTCCCCTTTACCTCATCCAGCTCATCTTTTTCTTCATCCTCTCTTGCCCTCTTTCCCCCCACGGAGTTCGATCTTTCCGTCCTTTCGAACAATAACCTTCGAGTAGGAGGTGGTGTCCTCGCCAAAGCTGTTTTAGCCCGAAAAATCTTTACTTCCCCTTCTTCTACATTCTCCTTCTTCTCCTCTGTCTGTTTTGTTTTATTACTTTGATTATCCATTCAATTCCCACGAGTAGGGCCGAAATGACAGTCCACCGGGGCAGTGCGCCCGTACCCCGGCAAGGCCTTGCTTCCGCCTACCCCGCACACCCTCGCCATGGTGCCGGGGGGCTGCTCGCGACTCCGTAACGTGGAGCCTTCAAATCCCTCACCGCAGTTTCCCAAGCTTAGATTACGGGTTTTCTGTCAGGGTTTTCCTTCCCTTAGCCCACTAATTCCAGTTTTTTATTTCAGGCGCCGGAAACTCGCCATAACCCTTCTCCGTTGGCTACGAGACGTACTTCCACAGCACGCCGCGCATTACCAGGGACCACCGCGAGGAGGTGGAGATAGGATTTGCCGGTTCGTCCACACAGGACTGCGGGCTCAGCGTTTTATTGTACGGTAAGTATGGGCACCTCACCGCACCTACTGAGACCCACTGGGATTACTGCGTCCCAAAACCCGGCCATTCGGTCCCCACCCTACCCTACCCTACCCTACCCTACCCTACCCTACCCTACCCTACCCTACCCTACCCTACCCTACCCTACCCTACCCTACCCTACCCTACCCTACCCTACCCTACCCTACCCTACCCTACCCTACCCTACCCTACCCTACCCTACCCTACCCTACCCTACCCTACCCTACCCTACCCTACCCTACCCTACCCTACCCTACCCTACCCTACCCTACCCTACCCTACCCTACCCTACCCTACCCTACCCTACCCTACCCTACCCTACCCTACCCTACCCTACCCTACCCTACCCTACCCTACCCTACCCTACCCTACCCTACCCTACCCTACCCTACCCTACCCTACCCTACCCTACCCTACCCTACCCTACCCTACCCTACCCTACCCTACCCTACCCTACCCTACCCTACCCTACCCTACCCTACCCTACCCTACCCTACCCTACCCTACCCTACCCTACCCTACCCTACCCTACCCTACCCTACCCTACCCTACCCTACCCTACCCTACCCTACCCTACCCTACCCTACCCTACCCTACCCTACCCTACCCTACCCTACCCTACCCTACCCTACCCTACCCTACCCTACCCTACCCTACCCTACCCTACCCTACCCTACCCTACCCTACCCTACCCTACCCTACCCTACCCTACCCTACCCTACCCTACCCTACCCTACCCTACCCTACCCTACCCTACCCTACCCTACCCTACCCTACCCTACCCTACCCTACCCTACCCTACCCTACCCTACCCTACCCTACCCTACCCTACCCTACCCTACCCTACCCTACCCTACCCTACCCTACCCTACCCTACCCTACCCTACCCTACCCTACCCTACCCTACCCTACCCTACCCTACCCTACCCTACCCTACCCTACCCTACCCTACCCTACCCTACCCTACCCTACCCTACCCTACCCTACCCTACCCTACCCTACCCTACCCTACCCTACCCTACCCTACCCTACCCTACCCTACCCTACCCTACCCTACCCTACCCTACCCTACCCTACCCTACCCTACCCTACCCTACCCTACCCTACCCTACCCTACCCTACCCTACCCTACCCTACCCTACCCTACCCTACCCTACCCTACCCTACCCTACCCTACCCTACCCTACCCTACCCTACCCTACCCTACCCTACCCTACCCTACCCTACCCTACCCTACCCTACCCTACCCTACCCTACCCTACCCTACCCTACCCTACCCTACCCTACCCTACCCTACCCTACCCTACCCTACCCTACCCTACCCTACCCTACCCTACCCTACCCTACCCTACCCTACCCTACCCTACCCTACCCTACCCTACCCTACCCTACCCTACCCTACCCTACCCTACCCTACCCTACCCTACCCTACCCTACCCTACCCTACCCTACCCTACCCTACCCTACCCTACCCTACCCTACCCTACCCTACCCTACCCTACCCTACCCTACCCTACCCTACCCTACCCTACCCTACCCTACCCTACCCTACCCTACCCTACCCTACCCTACCCTACCCTACCCTACCCTACCCTACCCTACCCTACCCTACCCTACCCTACCCTACCCTACCCTACCCTACCCTACCCTACCCTACCCTACCTACCCTACCCTACCCTACCCTACCCTACCCTACCCTACCCTACCCTACCCTACCCTACCCTACCCTACCCTACCCTACCCTACCCTACCCTACCCTACCCTACCCTACCCTACCCTACCCTACCCTACCCTACCCTACCCTACCCTACCCTACCCTACCCTACCCTACCCTACCCTACCCTACCCTACCCTACCCTACCCTACCCTACCCTACCCTACCCTACCCTACCCTACCCTACCCTACCCTACCCTACCCTACCCTACCCTACCCTACCCTACCCTACCCTACCCTACCCTACCCTACCCTACCCTACCCTACCCTACCCTACCCTACCCTACCCTACCCTACCCTACCCTACCCTACCCTACCCTACCCTACCCTACCCTACCCTACCCTACCCTACCCTACCCTACCCTACCCTACCCTACCCTACCCTACCCTACCCTACCCTACCCTACCCTACCCTACCCTACCCTACCCTACCCTACCCTACCCTACCCTACCCTACCCTACCCTACCCTACCCTACCCTACCCTACCCTACCCTACCCTACCCTACCCTACCCTACCCTACCCTACCCTACCCTACCCTACCCTACCCTACCCTACCCTACCCTACCCTACCCTACCCTACCCTACCCTACCCTACCCTACCCTACCCTACCCTACCCTACCCTACCCTACCCTACCCTACCCTACCCTACCCTACCCTACCCTACCCTACCCTACCCTACCCTACCCTACCCTACCCTACCCTACCCTACCCTACCCTACCCTTTTTTTTTTTTTTTTTTTTTTTTTTTTTTTTTTTTATAGACAGGAAAAATGCGTTTACGCACACCCCGACCTGGTGTTGGTCGGCCGGGGTAGTGTGGGGCTCAGGCTTCAATACCCACTAAAAAACCTGTCTGCCTCCATCCAGCACAGGAACCGCCTTATTGGCATATCGTCTGTAGCTGGACCGGCTCTACTGTTGGTCTCCTCTTCCTCTTCTTCTGTAACCTTGCTTTTGCCTCTCTTTCTCCTCTTTTTCCTTCATTATTTTTTCAACCATACTAACTATAATCTTCCATTTTTCCCTGTTTTCCATCATAACCGCAGTTATATTCGCTGTCGTCAGTTCCACTCCCAGCTGTAATTCGGCTTCCCGTCTCCAGTTCGCCCATCGGGGGCAGGCCAATAGGGTGTGCTCTGCATCATCTGTTCCTTCCCCGCAATACGTACATGTCTCATCATCGTCCTTCCCGATCCTTTTAGTATAAGAACTGAAACTTCCATGGCCACTAAGCACTTGCGTCAGATAAAAGCTGTGATCCCTGTGCTTGCATTTCACCCACTCCCTAACATCCGGAATAAGAACTTTCGTCCACTGCGCTGTTGTCGTATGTTGGTCCCATTCAGCTTGCCATAGGCATAGAGTATGTTCTCTATTCGTGCGACGAATTTGTTCCTCGATACCTGTCCCTCCTTGGTGCAGCCTCTTTCTTTCTTCCACCATGAGGTGGATCGGTGTTACCCCCGCAATCACTTGAGCCGCATGTAAAGACACCGTTTTATATGCTCTTATGACTCTCAAAAGGCTTCTCCTTTGAACCGCTTCCATCATATTCCTTAATTTTTTAACCATCATAGCTTCCGCCCATACTGGTGCTCCGTATAGCAAAATAGAGTGCGTTACACCACATAGCATCTCCCTCTTCTTCCCTCTCGGTCCCCCGATGTTGGGTAGCAGCCTATTAATCTTATTGGCTCTATATTCGGCTTTTTCACACGCATACCGGATATGTTCCTTGAAACCGTCGCTTCCGTCGAAAATGATACCGAGATATCGGATCGACCTCTGGCTTTTAATTATTTCCCCTTTCATTCGAAACTCCACATTTTCCCTAACCCTTCCCCAGTAATGTCCCTTCAGGACGGTTGCCTCCGTTTTGTCGACTGCGATTTCCAGGCCATTTCTTGCCATCCAGTCATATATTATATCCAGCGAAAGGTTGGCTCTGTGCTTCAATTCCTCTACATCTGGAGCCTCGACTAATAGCGCCAAATCGTCGGCAAAGGCAATTGTCGTCACTTCCTCCGGTAGACCAATCCTCAATACCCCGTCGTATAAGACGTTCCACAGTATCGGTCCAAGGACCGATCCCTGTGGAACTCCCGCCGTTGTCCTGATCCTGCATTTCCCTCCTGCTATACTAATCCTTCTATTGCTCAGATATGCTTTTATCAGGTTTACTAGATACCCCGATACCTTGATCCCCTTGAGTGCTTCTATGATCTTTTTCCAGGACGCCATATTAAAAGCATTCTTCACATCGACGGTTATTAGGCCCATCCATCTACTAGTACCCTCCTTAATTCGCCTTTTTACCAACTCGGCGGCTTGTATTGTGGACCTGCCACTCCGGAAGCCAAACTGATTATCCGATATTGCCTCCCTCTCATCTAATTCAGCCACTAGCCTATCTTTGATCATATTCTCAATCAGCTTATCCATCGTATTTAGAAGACATATCGGTCTGTACTTAATATTCTCGTCTCGGCTCTTTCTCGGCTTAGGAATCAATATCAGCTTGGCCTCCTTCCACGCGTCCGGAAAGCTCTGCGTTCTCAGCACCTCGTTGGCCGCCTCCAACAGTATTCCAGGGTTCGTTGTTGCCACCAATTTCAATGCCTCGGCGGGTAACCCGTCTGGCCCAGGGGCTTTTCCACCTTTCGTTCTTCTCACAGCCCTCTCCAAGTCCTCAATATCGAACAATGGAAACTCCCTCTGCTCTTCCCTATATGTTTCCAACTCGTCGCCGTCCAATCTAAAAAGTCCTTTTGCTGTCTCCACCGTCTGCTCTAGGCTCATCCTTGTCGGCGATTGTACGTCGAATTTACCCATCACGATCTTGTATCCGTCTCCCCATATATCACCTTCTAATTCCTCGCAGAGTTTCTTCCATTCTTCTCTCTTTGCCCTTCGTATCATCCTGGTCAAGGTTTTCTTCATATTTCTATAACTAACCTGTAGTTCCTCCCGTACTCCTTCCAATAAGGGTCCTTGCGCTGCCGCCCTAGTTGCCTTTCTTCGAGTTCGAATGCATTCTGTACGTGCCCTCTGTATATCCTCATTCCACCAGAAAGGGGTCTTCTTTTCTTTCTTTTTCGTTCTTCTTGTGTTGTTCCGGTACGCATCTCCGATTATTCTCATGCACCTCTCTACAGGATTTCGACCATCATCCGATGTCATTACTCGTAATTCCACCTCGAGTTTGAATGACTCCCAGTCGACAGAATTCAGCATCTTCCACCTGCTTGGTTTCTCCGGCGCTCTTTCTTTTATCCTAAAATATATGTATGGGTGGTCGGTCAGATTTTCCTCGCTTAATACTTCCCAATCCACTATCTTACGAGCTATACGTTCCGTGGCACACGTAATGTCTATGTAAGACGCAACGTTCCCCCTCACATATGTCGGCTTTTTCCCATCATTCAAGACCACTAAGTCAAGCGTTGCCAACCACTCTGTCAAGTATTCTCCCCTATGATCGGATTTTGGTGAGCCCCATTGAGGCGCCTTGGCATTGAAGTCACCAAGAAGGACGAATTCCCCTGGTATCTTTAGACAAAACTCTGCGATACGATCCAAATCCCTTCTGAATACCTCCTTGCTAACGTTTGGAGACAGGTAAACACAAACTATACTAAACTTTCCCACATTAACACACACAAAACCCTCCCCCTCTGTTATACTAGCTATTTCAATATTACGATTGTTGCACAAAATTGCGACGTTTGCTCGCCTATCCCTAATCCATCTCCCCCCCTCAGTAATTTTAACATTAGGTTCACTAACCACTAGAATATCTATATCTTTCTCAATCAGCACTCTATATACCAGATCGTGTGCAGCCCTTCCCCTTCCCAAGTTTGTTTGTAAAATTTTATAACCCTGCATTATCATTTATATAACCCGTTTCTGCCGCCTCCGTTACGGGTGACTTATCGCCTACTTGGTTATTACCCCTAACCGAGTCCTTTGATATCATTCGTGATAGCCTTCTTCTTCGCTCCCTTCTTAACATTCCTCTAAACTTGGGACAGGTAGTATTGTTTGCCCTATGCCCTGATGCCTTGCAGGTGGTGCAATATTCCTCCTCCTTACAGTCTTTGGCCACATGACCCTGCTTACTGCACTTGAAACAAGTATTCGTTCTATCCTCCCCCTTACAAGTATCCCTTCTATGCCCAAACTGTAAACATCTGTAGCATCTCATCAGTGGAACCCATTCGTTTACCCGGCATTGGATCAAGCCTATTTCAACCCTTCCTCTTCTAACCATATCTTCAGCCACTTGTCTATTCACCTTAACAGTCGCCGCCTGGTTCCCGTCCCTACAGGTTCTGATCGATGAGATTTCGAAATCTGTATCACCAAGTTCCTCCTTTATAGCATCCTCGATCTCCTCCTTAGTCCTGTCAGCCGTTATGTCCAAGATTTGCACTATCTTTTGATCCCTCCTGTGTATTACCGTTAAATTTTCGATTTTCTCCGTTAATGTTCTTTTCAGTAATCCCGCATCGGTCTCCTTCTTCACTTCTATCAGCAGATCACCTTTGACGGTTTTCTTGACTCTTTCTAATCGCACTCCTAATTCCTTAATATTTACGTTGTCCTTTATCTCTCTTAGGGTATCCGCATAACTTCTCCCCTCCCCCGTCTTTAGGATTAATGTATCATTTCTTTTCGTCTCGGTTTTCGTTTCTTTTCGTTTTCTCCTCGGTTTACCCTTTTCTCCTTGCCCTTCCTTCTCCCGACTAAATATTCTCACTTTCCGATCACTCCCACGAAAGACCCACTCGCAGCTTTTCCTTATTACTTCCGTAGGTATCCTCGCCATTGAAATTACATTCACTATCTCCTTCTTCTCGATATCCTTTATGACTTCCTTTATTTCTTCCACGTTTTGGGTCATCTGCACCCCCTTTCCTCTTATGCATTGGTCTTTAACAGGTACTATCACTACTCGTCTCTTCTCCTCAATGCATTTTCCTCTACCGTATTTTATTATAGAGTTCCTCGTTATCATTTCGATTTTGTCTTCTATGCCTTCCTCTACGATGTGTGGCAGCTCTGGTACCATTGAGTGTATGTCCTTCCATTCCTTTGTCTCTTCCATGTTCTCCGGTTCTAGGATCACTACTATATTATTTCTTACTTCCTCCCTCTCTGGTAATCTATATGTGACTTCTGTGCAAATGTAAGCTTCTTCCGGCCACTCCATATCTATTATTTCCTCTATCTCCTCCTTTTCGTTTAAGCACTCAATAATTTTCATATTACGTTTCCTTTCCTCGATATTTATCTCATCGTAGTTCACTTGTGTTCCCCGGTCAACCTGTTTCCCTTTAACCGTCTTCGTACTTTCCGCTCTTTCCTTATTCTCATCCTCTTCCACCTTTGTTGCGACTCGTTTCACCCATTCCGTACACCTGCCCACCTCCTTAGCCTTATTTTTAATGGTACCTTTGATATTATTGCTCTCCGCGATTAAATTGTTTAGATCCCTGACCGCTCCCTCTAGTCCTGCAATTCTTTCCCATAGTTGCGCCCATCCCTCTTTTCCACTTTCCGCATCATTCTTGCTTTTTTTTGGGGTCCCCCCAAAAAGTGGTGCCTTCATCATGATGCTTTCAGTTCCGCTCTTTTTCACCGCTCGGTCTACCGGCGGCGAATCGGTCTCTTCTTGTTCCTCTTCCCTTTGTCGTTTTGTAGATGTTCCTCCCCAGGAGCCCGACCTTGTCAGTTTCTTGTTGTCGCTATTCACTTCTACCTTGGTTTTTGTAGGAGGTGTCCTTGGCACCTTGGGTTGCTTCCTAAAAACTTCCTGCTCTTCCTCCGTTAATACTACCATTTCCTCACCTTTATCCTTGTTTGTTTTTGTTTTTGTATTTGTATCCTTACTCATTTTGTTCCCACGAATAGCTAGGGATCAGAGGTCCACCCATGCAGAGCCCCGCTTGCATGGGTAAGGCTTCCTACTCCGGGAGGTCGCCCGGTATCCCGGAGGCTCCGTTCACGACCAACTAACGCATGGCCATTCACCCTTCGGCACGGATCGCGTGACACCTTAGGTTGCGGCCCATTAATTCCAGTTTTTTTTTTTTCAGGCGCCGGAAGCTCGCCATAACCCTTCTCCGTTGGCTACGAGACGTACTTCATCAGCACGCCGCGCATTACCAGGGACCACCACGAGGAGCATCAGCACGCCGCGCATTACCAGGGACCACCACGAGGAGGTGGAGATAGGATTTGCCGGTTCATCCACACAGGACTGCGGGCTCAGCGTTTTATTGTACGGTAAGTATGGGCACCCTACCGCACCTACTGAGACCCACTGGGTCAGCCCAGACCCAAAACCCGGCCATTTGGTCCCCACCCTACCCTACCCTACCCTACCCTACCCTACCCTACCCTACCCTACCCTACCCTACCCTACCCTACCCTACCCTACCCTACCTTACCTTACCTACCCTACCCTACCTTACCCTACCCTACCCTACCCTACCCTACCCTACCCTACCCTACCCTACCCTACCCTACCCTACCCTACCCTACCCTACCCTACCCTACCCTACCCTACCCTACCCTACCCTACCCTACCCTACCCTACCCTACCCTACCCTACCCTACCCTACCCTACCCTACCCTACCCTACCCTACCCTACCCTACCCTACCCTACCCTACCCTACCCTACCCTACCCTACCCTACCCTACCCTACCCTACCCTACCCTACCCTACCCTACCCTACCCTACCCTACCCTACCCTACCCTACCCTACCCTACCCTACCCTACCCTACCCTACCCTACCCTACCCTACCCTACCCTACCCTACCCTACCCTACCCTACCCTACCCTACCCTACCCTACCCTACCCTACCCTACCCTACCCTACCCTACCCTACCCTACCCTACCCTACCCTACCCTACCCTACCCTACCCTACCCTACCCTACCCTACCCTACCCTACCCTACCCTACCCTACCCTACCCTACCCTACCCTACCCTACCCTACCCTACCCTACCCTACCCTACCCTACCCTACCCTACCCTACCCTACCCTACCCTACCCTACCCTACCCTACCCTACCCTACCCTACCCTACCCTACCCTACCCTACCCTACCCTACCCTACCCTACCCTACCCTACCCTACCCTACCCTACCCTACCCTACCCTACCCTACCCTACCCTACCCTACCCTACCCTACCCTACCCTACCCTACCCTACCCTACCCTACCCTACCCTACCCTACCCTACCCTACCCTACCCTACCCTACCCTACCCTACCCTACCCTACCCTACCCTACCCTACCCTACCCTACCCTACCCTACCCTACCCTACCCTACCCTACCCTACCCTACCCTACCCTACCCTACCCTACCCTACCCTACCCTACCCTACCCTACCCTACCCTACCCTACCCTACCCTACCCTACCCTACCCTACCCTACCCTACCCTACCCTACCCTACCCTACCCTACCCTACCCTACCCTACCCTACCCTACCCTACCCTACCCTACCCTACCCTACCCTACCCTACCCTACCCTACCCTACCCTACCCTACCCTACCCTACCCTACCCTACCCTACCCTACCCTACCCTACCCTACCCTACCCTACCCTACCCTACCCTACCCTACCCTACCCTACCCTACCCTACCCTACCCTACCCTACCCTACCCTACCCTACCCTACCCTACCCTACCCTACCCTACCCTACCCTACCCTACCCTACCCTACCCTACCCTACCCTACCCTACCCTACCCTACCCTACCCTACCCTACCCTACCCTACCCTACCCTACCCTACCCTACCCTACCCTACCCTACCCTACCCTACCCTACCCTACCCTACCCTACCCTACCCTACCCTACCCTACCCTACCCTACCCTACCCTACCCTACCCTACCCTACCCTACCCTACCCTAACCTACCCTACCCTTTTTTTTTTTTTTTTTTTTTTTTTTTTTTTTTTTATAGAGGTTTAAAATGCGTTTACGCACACCCCCGCTGTTGGTCGGCGGGGGTAGTGTGGGGCTCACTGGTGTCCTACCCACTAAAACACTCCTCTCTTCCCCTATGCTCCACGAACATAGCACACGACGGGAACGCCTGTACGTGGGCTTGCGTCGCCGTGTGCGGGGGTATCCCTCCGATCTCTCTAATTTTCCTTTCTATCCTCCTCCTCTTTCCTTTCCATTACCCTTGTGATCCATCGCGCTGCACGCCTGTAATTTTCACTGCTTTCTAACATGTATTTTATTATGTTTTCGGTCCGCAGTTCGACGCCCGATTCTAGGCACATTTCTTCCCTTTCCTTCCGGAATCTCCTACAGAAGAACATCACGTGCTCCGGGGAGTCTTCCAGTCCGCACCTTGTGCACAAGTCGCTCTCCCTTTTGCCAATACGTTTAACGTAGGTATGGAAGGACCCATGGCCCGTCAGGAACTGTGTCATGTAGTAATTGACATTTCTATATTTGCAGCTATACCATGGCCTCAAGTCCGGTATCAGTCTCTTTGTCCATTTAGCCCTGTCCTCCAAGGCATCCCACTTTTCCTGCCACCTACAGAGTGTCTCCTCCCTCGCTGCATCTTTCTGTGCCTTCTCCCTCCTTCCATGTTTGTGGATTTCGGCTCTTTCATACACCAATTCGTCCATTGGGATACTCCCCGTTATGACAAGTAGAGCCTCCGTCGACGCGGTTTTGTATGCACTGGCTACTCTCAACGTTACTTTGCGCTGGGTCCTTAACAGGAGTTGTCTGTATGTTTTAACCGAGGCTCCGTCTTGCCACACGGGTGCTCCATACAGGAGTATGGATTCCACCGCCTTTCCAATGATGTACCGCTTCATGCTACTCATCCCTCCCACATTTGGCATGATTCCCTGCATCTTCGTCATCTTTTGTGTCGCCTTCTCACACACTTTCTTTATGTGTTCGCCGAATTTTAGGCGGTGGTCGATATGGATTCCAAGATATCTGATCACTGTCTTTGGCGTGATACTCTGTTCGCCAATCTTGAATTTAATTGTTTCGCGTACCGATCGTCTAATACAACCCCTCAGTATAACTGCTTCACTCTTGTTGGCCGCCAGCTCCAGCTTATTCGCCTCCATCCAATCCTCTATCTCTTCTATACACCTGTTAGCCCTCGCAATCAGCCCCGACTTTGACCCCGCCTCCACGAGTAGGGCCAGATCGTCCGCGAACGCCACGCTTGTGCAGCCCTCGCCAAGCTCAATCCCCAACACATCGTCGTACATGATATTCCATAAAGTGGGTCCTATTACTGATCCTTGTGGGACGCCGCAGTGCACCGACATTTGGTTCTTTTTATCCAGTGATATACTCCTATCCGTCAAATAGTCCTCGACCAGTCGTACTAAGTATCGGGGAACATTCTTCCTTCGAAGTCTCTTTATTATAATACTCCACCTAGCCGAGTTGAACGCGTTCTTAATATCGAGTGCAATGAGCGCCACCCATTTACAGGGTGTTTCCCGTACTCTCGCTATGACCCACTCCACCAACCTACCCTACCCTACCCTACCCTACCCTACCCTACCCTACCCTACCCTACCCTACCCTACCCTACCCTACCCTACCCTTTTTTTTTTTTTTTTTTTTTTTTTTTTTGTTTAAATTGGAGGTGGAGAAATGCCTTGACGCACACCCCCGCAGTTGGTCGGCGGGGGTAGTGTGGGACTCACGAAAAACTCAAGTACTACCCACTAAAACTCCACCCCCACTTCCCAGAACCGCTCTCGCATTTCCTTGGGGAATTTCCTTTTTTTTTTTTTTTCTATGGTTTCTTTCTGCTCGCCTCTTTGGCGACTAATAGCTCTCTGCAGAATTCCCGGACAATGGCAAACTTTCCTTCACTTTCCAACATGATATCTACGAAATTTCCAACCTTTAGGGTTATTCCCAGCTGTCTGTAATATTTCTCCCTGATTTCCTTCCATTCTTCGCATTTGAATGTCGTATGCTCCGGGTCATCAATTTCTGTACAGAACTCGCACCTGCTAGTTGGTGTTTTCTGGATCCTTTTCAGGTAAGTGCCGAAATCCCCGTGCCCTGTCAGTATCTGGGTGACATAATAGTCAACATCCCCAAACGTTCTGTTGACCCACTTTCCAAAATCTACCATGAGCCTTCTGGTCCACTCACCATTTTTCGTTTTTTTCCATCTGTCCGCCCACTTGTCCGTCAGGCATTGTCTGTTGAACTTTCTTGCTCCTTCATCGGCTTCATGATTGTGTGCCCTCTCCTCCGCCAGCAAGTCCAGTGGCGGTATTCCAGCCACCACTTGCAGCGCTTCTATGGACGTCGTTCTATACGCCTGTGTTGCATAAATAAGCATGCGCCTTTCGATTTTTTGTAAAATACCGACACTGATTTTATACTTAGTGCTTCCGGCCCATACCGGGGCGCCATATAGTACTATGGACGTTACGACACTATATAAAAGTTTTCTCGATCGAAAGTTTGGGCCCTTATTTCTCGGCATTATTTTTATGAGGGCTGAGGCTACCCTGTTCGCCTTGACAGCGGTCTCTTGCAGATGTGGTATCCATGTGAGGTTTCTGTCTACCACTACTCCCAGATATTTGAAACTATTAGAGGGGTTGAGAATTTTGCCATCGTAGTTAATTTTTAGTTTTCGCACTTTTTTGCGACCCGTCAGTAGCGTTATCTCGGTCTTTTCGACTGCCAAAATCAGGTTATGCGTTCTCATCCATTTTTCTACCGTGGCTATTCCTCGGCTCGCCAACGCCTCCAGCTGGTCCTCGTTGCTTGCGGTTACAATTAGAAGCAGATCGTCTGCATATGCTATCTGCCTTATTCCCTCGCCCAGATCCAGTTCCAGAACGCCATCATAGACCACATTCCATAGAATGGGGCCTATTACCGACCCCTGTGGCACTCCGCAGCTCATCTCTCTTTCGTAACCATCTATTTTTATTTTTCGCTCTGTGAGGTATTCTTTTATTATTTCGATGAGGTAGCCGCTTACGTTTTTTCTTTCGAGTGCTTTTATGATATCTGGCCAGGGGGCAGAATTAAAAGCATTTTTAACGTCTAGCGCTATGGCCAAAGTTAGTTCACGGTTTCGCCAGTGTCCCTCTCTAGCGTTCTTTGTCAGTCTGACTAGCTCCTGAATGGCATCTATCGTCGAGCGGCCCGGCATGAAGCCGTATTGGTGCTCCGAGATGCCCCCTTTCGTGTCGAGCTCCTCTAACATTCGATCTCTAAGAACCCTTTCGAATAACTTAGCTATCGTCGGTAGAAGGCATATAGGCCTATACGATATTGGGGTTTTTCCAGGTTTTGGAAGCAGAACTAATGCAGCTGTTTTCCATGCCACGGGCATCTTTCCCCTTTTCATGACATTTGTGAGGGCTTTTGCCATGATGTCTGGCCTACAATTGACTGCGCATTTGACCGCTTCGGGGGGGATTCCGTCCTCCCCAGGTGCTTTTTTGTTTTTTAAAGCTCGCGCTGCCATAATTACTTCCTCTTCCGTGACATCGGGCACAGGAGCTGTCTCAATATCATTGCATCTGTTCCATTTTACCCTACCCTACCCTACCCTACCCTACCCTACCCTACCCTACCCTACCCTACCCTACCCTACCCTACCCTACCCTACCCTACCCTACCCTACCCTACCCTACCCTACCCTACCCTACCCTACCCTACCCTACCCTACCCTACCCTACCCTACCCTACCCTACCCTACCCTACCCTACCCTACCCTACCCTACCCTACCCTACCCTACCCTACCCTACCCTACCCTACCCTACCCTACCCTACCCTACCCTACCCTACCCTACCCTACTAGAGAGGGTAGGGGAGTAGAGAGGGTAGGGGAGTAGAGAGGGTAGGGGAGTAGAGAGGGTAGGGGAGTAGAGAGGGTAGGGGAGTAGAGAGGGTAGGGGAGTAGAGAGGGTAGGGGAGTAGAGAGGGTAGGGGAGTAGAGAGGGTAGGGGAGTAGAGAGGGTAGGGGGAGTAGAGAGGGTAGGGGGAGTAGAGAGGGTAGGGGGAGTAGAGAGGGTAGGGGGAGTAGAGAGGGTAGGGGGAGTAGAGGAGTAGGGGAGTATAGGAGTAAAGAAGTAGAGGGGACTCAACTCTACTCAACTCTACTCTACTCAACTCTACTCAACTCTACTCAACTCTACTCAACTCTACTCAACTCAACTCAACTCAACTCAACTCAACTCAACTCAACTCAACTCAACTCTACTCAACTCTACTCAACTCTACTTTACTCTACTCAACTCTACTGGAATAGAGGAGCAGAGGAATAGAGGAGCAGAGGAATAGAGGAGCAGTGGAATAGAGGAGCAGTGGAATAGAGGAGCAGAGGAATAGAGGAGCAGAGGAATAGAGGAGCAGTGGAATAGAGGAGCAGTGGAATAGAGGAGCAGAGGAATAGAGGAGCAGAGGAATAGAGGAGCAGAGGAATAGAGGAGCAGAGGAATAGAGGAGCAGAGGAATAGAGGAGTAGAGGAACATAGGAGTAGATGTGTTGCAAACAATAGATTGTTTACGATTTGGTGATTGATTGGATGCCTAATGACTATTTAATGACTGTTTGTCGTTCGTTCTTAGTTAATCCAGGTAGATTAATCCACTCATAATGGGTTTTTCCCATCTCTAATGGGCTTTACCGGGAAAATCGTTGTTTACAATTACGCCTTTTTTGGAACTTTCGACCGATATCTCCGAAACTACGCCAACGATTTTTTTCAAATTTTTACCACATATTCTTTGTTTTGTTTGCCATTTTTCCACGCAAATCGCGTTTCTTCAAAAAATCATTTCACCTGCCTTCTTCGCTTCTCAGTGAAGGCTAGACGACAAGGTAACGATCCATTCGTCTACCGGAATTTGTTGATTCCTCAAATATTTCGGCAAATCATTTACGAAAATTTCTGGCGAATCGGTATCCGTTCCCGAAATGTCGGCGGAAGGAGTGCTGGATTATTCTTCGATGGGATGACATTTTCCAGTCGTAGTAAAATCAATGGCATCGTCTCCATGAAGCGAATGTTGGTTTCCAGGATGGTTGATGTTGTCGTCGAATTCATCGGTTTTGGGCTCGTCCGATTTAATGTCTTGGAGTTCGTACCCTCAGGAACAGTTGTGAGTGAGGACTTCGGTCTCTCCTTGATGTCTTCAAAGATATGTTGGGCGTCATGTTTCCTTGGGGTTAACTCCTCGGTGGGCGGAACTCTGCCGATGGTATCTCCGATGGAACACTGAAAAATAAATAAATAAATAACAACAAGTAAATTAGATGTGGTCGAGTCGGAGGCTCAGAGAAGAATGAATTCTCAGTGGCTCGAGTGTCGGTTTTTATATTGTTGCAAACAATAGATTGTTTACGATTTGGTGATTGATTGGATGCCTAATGACTATTTAATGACTGTTTGTCGTTCGTTTCCAGGAAATCCAGGTAGATGCATCCACTCATAGTGGGTTTTTCCCATCCCTAATGGGCTTTACCGGGGGAAAATCGTTGTTTACAATCTTCGATATTCAACGGGTCCCCAAAATGCATCTTTAGTTTTGTCATATGCCGTAGAAAACCGTATGCCGACGCTCGACGTCACTCGGGAGAACACCCTACCCTACCGGTAAACATATTGGTGTATACAATACCTAAAAAGATACCTAAGAAGTCAGTATTCTTAGGTATTGAATTAGGTATCCGTTCCCGAAAATGTCGGCGGACGAAGTGTTGGATTATTCTTCGAAGGGATGGCATTTTCCGATCGTAGTAAAATCAATGACATCGTCTCCATGAAGCGGATGTTGGTTTCCAGGATGGGTTGATGTTGCCGTCGAATTCATCGGTTTTGGGCTCGTCCGATTTGATGTCGTGGAGTTTGTACCCTCAGGAAGAGTTGTGAGTGAGGACTTCGGTCTCTCCTTGATGTCTTCAAAGATATGTTGGGCGTCATCTTTCCTTGGGGTTGACTCCTCGGTGGGCGGAACACTGCCGATGGTATCGTCGATGGAACACTGAAAAAAAATATAAATAAATAAATAACAACGAGTAATTTAGATGTGGTCGAGTCGGAGGCTCAGAGAAGAATGAATTCCCAGTGGCTCGATCGTCGGTTTTTATATTGTTGCAAACAATAGATTGTTTACGATTTGGTGATTGATTGGATGTCTAATGACTATTTAATGACTGTTTGTCGTTCATTCCCAGGGAATCCAGATAGATGCATCCACTCATAATGGGTTTTTCCCATCCCTAATGGGCTTTGTTGCCCTGAATGTTTTTTTACGGCTTTATTAGCGTACGAAAAAATCGGAAAAAAATTCTATCCTACGTAACTCGACGAGATCTATCGAAATATCGAGCCGGATTTTTGTGAAAATTACGCCTTTTTTGGAATTTTCGGTCGATATCTCCGAAACTACGCCAACGATTTTTTTCAAACTTTTACCACAAATTCTTTAATTTTTTTGCCATTTTTGCACGCAAATCGCATTTCTTCAAAAAGTCATTTCACCATGTTATAGGGAAATGAAATTTTACCTTAATTAAAATTTTAAATAAATACACTCCGTTTACTCGGAAACTATAGGGTTTTCGAAAAAAATTTATTCTTTCAAAATTATTAATTTAAGTTTCATTTAACTAACAAAACAAACCCGATAACGATATCTTAACCCGTTCAAAAGTTATAGCAAAAAAAAGGAATTCCCGGCCGGCCGCCGTGCCAGCGCGTGTGACGTCACATCGCTTTATTACTAAACTATTACTACTATTACTAAATTCTGGTGATATATTTCTAAATTCTGGTGACATATTACTAGATTCTGGTGATATATTACTAAATTCTAATGATATATTACTAGATTCTGGTGATATTACTAGATTCTGGTGATCACTAGATTCTGGTGATATATCACTAGATTCTGGTGATATACTACTAAATTCTGGTGATATATCACTAGATTCTGGTGATATATCACTAGATTCTGGTGATATATCACTAGATTCTGGTGATCACTAAATTCTGGTGATATATCACTAGATTCTGGTGATATATCACTAGATTCTGGTGATATATCACTAGATTCTGGTGATATATCACTAAATTCTGGTAATATATCACTAGATTCTGGTGATATACTACTAAATTCTGGTGATATATCACTAGATTCTGGTGAGATATCACTAGATTCTGGTGAGATATCACTAGATTCTGGTGATCACTAGATTCTGGTGATATATCACTAGATTCTGGTGATATATCACTAAATTCTGGTAATATATCACTAGATTCTGGTGATATACTACTAAATTCTGGTGATATATCACTAGATTCTGGTGAGATATCACTAGATTCTGGTGAGATATCACTAGTTCCTGGTGATCACTAGATTCTGGTGATATATCACTAGATTCTGGTGATTTATTACTAGATTCTGGTGATATATCACTAAATTCTGGTGATATATCACTAGATTCTGGTGATATATCACTAGATTCTGGTGATTTATTACTAGATTCTGGTGATATATCACTAGATATTACTAGATTTTGGTGATTTATCACTAGATTCTGGTGATTTAGCACTAGATTCTGGTGACTTATTACTAGATTCTGGTGATCACTAGATTCTGGTGATTTATTACTAGATTCTGGTGATATATCACTAGATTCTGGTGATATATCACTAGATTCTGGTGATTTATTACTAGATTCTGGTGATTTATCACTAGATTCTGGTGATTTATTACTAGATTCTGGTGATATATCACTAGATTCTGGTGATTTATTACTAGATTCTGGTGATTTATCACTAGATTCTGGTAATTTATTACTAGATTCTGGTGATATATCACTAGATTCTGGTGATTTATTACTAGATTCTGGTGATTTATCACTAGATTCTGGTGATTTATTACTATATTCTGGTGATATATCACTAGATTCTGGTGATTTATTACTAGATTCTGGTGATTTATCACTAGATTCTGGTGATTTATTACTAGATTCTGGTGATTTATCACTAGATTCTGGTGATTTGTTACTAGATTCTGGTGATATATCACTAGATTCTGGTGATTTATTACTAGATTCTGGTGATATATCACTAGATTTTGGTGATTTATTACTAGATTCTGGTGATATATCACTAGATTCTGGTGATTTGTTACTAGATTATGGTGATTTATCACTAGATTCTGGTGATTTATCACTAGATGCTGGTGATTTATTACTAGATTCTGGTGATTTATCACTAGATTCTGGTGATTTATTACTAGATTCTGTTGATTTATCACTAGATTCTGGTGATTTATTACTAGATTCTGGTGATATATCACTAGATTCTGGTGATTTATTACTAGATTCTGGTGATATATCACTAGATTCTGGTGATTTATTACTAGATTCTGGTGATTTATTACTAGATTCTGGTGATTTATCACTAGATTCTGGTGATTTATTACTAGATTCTGGTGATTTATCACTAGATTCTGGTGATTTATTACTAGATTCTGGTGATATATCACTAGATTCTGGTGATTTATTACTAGATTCTGGTGATATATCACTAGATTTTGGTGATTTATTACTAGATTTCTGGTGATATATCACTAGATTCTGGTGATTTATTACTAGATTCTGGTGATTTATCACTAGATTCTGGTGATTTATCACTAGATTCTGGTGATTTATCACTAGATTCTGGTGATATATTACTAGATTCTGGTGATATATCACTAGATTCTGGTGATATATCACTAGATTCTGGTGATTTATTACTAGATTCTGGTGATTTATCACTAGATTCTGGTGATTTATTACTAGATTCTGGTGATATATCACTAGATTCTGGTGATTTATTACTAGATTCTGGTGATTTATTACTAGATTCTGGTGATATATCACTAGATTCTGGTGATTTATTACTAGATTCTGGTGATATATCACTAGATTCTGGTGATTTATTACTAGATTCTGGTGATTTATCACTAGATTCTGGTGATTTATTACTAGATTCTGGTGATATATCACTAGATTCTGGTGATTTATTACTAGATTCTGGTGATTTATCACTACATTCTGGTGATTTATTACTAGATTCTGGTGATATATCACTAGATTCTGGTGATTTATTACTAGATTCTGGTGATATATCACTAGATTCTGGTGATTTATCACTAGATTCTGGTGATTTATTACTAGATTCTGGTGATATATTACTAGATTATTACTAGATTATTACTAGGCGCGGGCTTCTGCAGGGGCGCCACATGTCTATGGCAAATACCGAGCATTTCTAGTGTAATGGCACAGTATAATTCAGTAGTGAAGCTCCGAAATAAATCCCTATGCTTTCTTGTCGTCTCTTTGCTACTCGTGCATTTGCTCGGGACTTCGAAGCCCTGCCTCTAGCCGAAATTTCGCTAGAGCAGGAACAATTCGAACGCTGTCCGATTCAAGCCTTGTGTTTGAAATGTTAGCGTGCCTTTGCCATCGAATAGGTCCCCGTTGTGCCCTTGTACGAGATTAAACACCACGAGATAACAAAAAAAAATTTGGAGTGATCGTTGTCATTTGTCGCTGAATACTCATTAAGTTCATGCAAGACTATGACATTTTTTAAAAAGAAGAATTGACTTGACATATGACATATACATTATTAATAATCGCCTTAAACTTCACCTTAGTCGATGATAATCCTAAAAGAAATGTTATTTTACAATAAATTCGATGGCTAATACATTTTTTAATCTCGAAGCGGCTCTAATTGTAAGTAATACAATCGATTTTAACTATTAATCTATAAAAAAAATATCTTTTTTTTTGATAGTGTGTGTACGTGTTTGTCAAAACGAACTCGCAATTTGTTTTTATTTTTTATTTTTTATAGCTATTTTTTGCTGACTTTAATTATAATCAGTAATATTTTTAATACCTACACTCTCTATTAGTAATAAAGATTTAATAATTATACAGACTTTGCTGTTTATAATGAATTCGAAAAATTTTTAATTACATATAGGTTATACATATACTTTTTAGTGATTAGGTTTAGGAATAATTCTCCAGTCATTTTTCGGTCAATATTTAATAATATAATAAATTCGAAAGAACAATTAAAATATATGTATTATAACATTTATATGTTTGTTATGTATAATAAATAATGTTTAAGAATGGAGAGAATTCGGCCCAAGATGAAGACGATTGCTTAGAAAACGAAGAGGAATATGATGCCCTAAATGATGAAACTTTTGGTGCTTTAGAGGATTCATCGAGTTTCGATGATTGGGAACAACAACACGAACAATACGCTGAGATTGCAGAGAGTTCTAGACATTCTGAACAATTAGGTAATCTTTCTATTTTTTTTTTTTTTTGGAATCTAAATTAAATTGTTTCGCATTAAGCTTTGTTATTGAACGTTCAGTTTATTATTACCGAGATACATTGAACCGTTGAAACATTACGATATATATAAATTCAATCTAATCCATTTTTTTCAGAAAACTCCATATCAAAGTTAGTTCTCGATAATTCAGAAAATCGCGTTCCTCGTCTATCAGATTCAGTGTGGTCTTATACGCCAACAACTAAAGATGCTACGGCAAATAAAAATTACGATAATTTCAACAAATCCATCATTTCGTCTTTACAAAAAGCATCCAAATCGTTTGTAAGTAATCCGACTATAATTTCTATTTGTTTGATAAAATTTTTTACAAGCATTTTACTTTTACCAGATTGAATCGCTTAACGATTACACGAAACGCCCAACGGAAACTGTTCCCGTTCCCAATCACGGACCTCCTGGGGGCACCACATTGAAAGGCATTTGTACTGTGGAAGAATTAGAGAAAAGCCTTATCGATTCGAGCAAAAATGCCTCATCTTCGAAGGTTCCATTGCCGCCTAAACAACACCAATTACGACATCAGACATTACCTAGACCTTTACTATCTATACCAGGTGGACCCGGTTCTCATCAACATCAACATCATCCGATGCTACAGGTACACAGTACAGTTATAAACGACAAATCGAACGGTTCTTTTAAAACGAATACATATAATAATTATATATTATATTATGTAATTTAATTTTAGCACCATATTCAAAACGCTAGATTACCACCTCCCGGTTTGCCACCTTTGACTGTACCACCGCCGGGTATGAGACCACCTATGAATGCTCATCATATGCCGGGTATGCTACCACCCGGTATGCTCAGATTAGTTTCACCGCATCAACATTTTATGCAAAATGGTCCGATGAGACCGCCGGGTTTCATGTATCCCCCGCCCGGATCAAATCCGGTGAGTATTATAACATTACCCCTAGGCTTTATATTTTTTTATATTCTTTAACATTGACTAATTCAATTTATGTAATTATTATATGTATGTCTAGATGGGCCACCATTATTCCTATCATCAACCGGCTCGCATGGGAAATATTCCAATGAACTCCCAACAGCAACAGCAAAGTGGTAACTCGACAATTTCCAATTGTCATCAACAATACAGGAATAATATGGAAAGAACGAGAAATGATAGCGGACATTACAGAGAAAGGAATCACAAGGATTACGAACAAAGAGACGAATATGCAGGATTAATGACTATGAGAGAGAAACAATGGTTGTTGAACATACAATTGTTGCAATTAAATACGGGAACGCCCTATTTTGACGATTACTATTATACAGTAAGTTGAAGTTTAAATTTAAATTTAAATTTAAATTTTTTTATGGATAAAATGGCAGCTGACTTTGTTCCTCTCATGTCTCACTACTATCCTTATTTTTATTCCTTAAACTGTGACCTGTATATATTCTGTACATATTTGTATGTATACTTTTTAGTCGGGTTTTTTTTTTTAATGAAAGTTTAATCACCAGTGTACTTGCATGTACTACTTGTAGATATTTAAAGAAAGAAAATCCAAAAGCGACAAGGAAAATAACGTCATCGGCGAGAAAAACGTGCCGAATAGTAAAAGACAACAGAGAAATAACGAACATCATCAGGAAAATCAAAATACCCTGACTCCGAGAGTGTACACTCCGTTGCAGTTTGAAAATTCTTTGGGAAAATTGCAAGTAAGTTATTATTATTGACAAGTTTATTCTGTATTATGTTACAGTATAATACAGTAGGGAAATTCTCGAGATGTTTAGTCTCGAACGAGGGCACAACGGGGGGACCTCGGAGTTTCCCTACTGTATTATACCGTGATTATACTTATATTGTATTTTATTTGCATTTTAACAAATTATTTTTTGCAATCAGTGCGGTTCAGTAACGGCTCCAAGGAAAATAATTGACATGGATATCGTAACACCTGATAAAGATAACGAAAGTACACCCTCTATATCGAGAGATAGCAGAAAAACGAGACAGTTATTGTTAGAGTTAGAGTCTCTTTATTCTCTATTGTTAAAGGCCGAAGATATTAACAATCCTTTGTACGCCAACAATATGGATAAGCTGAGAGAAATGAAACAAAAACAAAGGTAATTCTATTTTATTTTATTTTATTTTATTTTGTATGCAATAGAGTTATGATTAATATTTGGAAATTTGATTATGCAGACTAAGGGAATTGGAATTGGTTCCCACTTTAGAACAAAGAAGAGAAATTTTGCGATTGTTTAAAATCGAGAGTGAACTAATAATCGAAAATCCTTTGGACTATATTACGAAAATTATTCAAGGATTTTTACGAGATGACAAAATAACGAGTTTTCTGAATATCAGAAAAGGAAAGGTAAACTATTTAACCAACATTTACTAATATTAACTTTAATAATAGTACATAATAGATATACATATAAAATTTTTTTTATAATTTTTCAGATGCTGCTCTTGAGACTTTTGCCTCATTTAACAATAGAAACTTTTGCTACACAACTTTTGGAATTGTGGACTAAGGTGTTGTTGAGTTTACCTGTTGTTGGTAGAAGAGATACGGCCGGTGATAATATTTTACCTAAATTATACCCTTACTTGAAAAGGTAATTAATTAATCATTATTATTATCATTATTATACCTTCAGATTTACTTTCGCTTGCACTTGAATCTCCTGTGAAATATACAGTGTGGCCGATAAGTCGCAATTCGGAGTCGACAGATAAGCAGTTTTCGTTAAAGCGATTTATATACAGGCCACCCTGTATTTGAAAATATATTGTGATAAGTCAGTCAGTCAGTCAGTCAGTCAATTATATTTTATGATTTTTAGATACACACATTCTACAAACATGTCTGATATAATAGAAATAGTAAGTGGTTTAATTGAAGTTGTTAAACCGGACAATCCCAGAAGTACACCGTTGAGTCACGCGGGTAAATCCCCTTTGTATTTCGTCTTGCTGAATAAGGTAAATATGCATTTTATTCTATTTCATCTAATCTATTTTTTTCATTCGCCATCTCTCTCTCTCTCTCTCTCTCTCTCTCTCTCTCTCTCTCTCTCTCTCTCTCTCTCTCTCTCTCTCTCTCTCTTTCTCTCAAATTCTTAAAATTGTACCTAACATTTTTGTAGTTTGGCGTATCGGCTTTGGTGATATTGTTAATAAGAGTGGAATGTCTGATATCATCCGATTCGGTAACTGAAAAGCAAGAAAACGTTTGGTCGAATTTTCTGGTGAATTTGTGTCAACAAATCGAGTCTACTATGAACAAAATCCCTTCGCCTATTGACGTCATACCGGGTCCGATTTTTAACAAGCATTGCGATCGTTTCAACAACGTTTTGAAAGCGGAGAAGAGATCATTGTTGCAAAAATATTTTGTTGATTGTAATTCTAATATTTAAAAAGTGATTGTTTTTTTTTTTTAATTTAATTTAGACGGAAAGGTAAGGTTTTTAATTATTTTTTAATGGCTTGCTGATTTGATGTTTCTTACAAATACATCTATTGACTCGAGAAGAATGCCCTAAACGTATTTGCTAAGTCACATTTTGTACTAAAACATGTACTAAAACTTGTGTAGATTGTAAATATTTTAAATTACGACGTTTATTAATTTTTGTCGATTTTTAACATATTGTGTTTATGATTAAATTTTCTTGATATTTACGTTGTTTAGGGTAATTCTTCTTTTAATCAGTAGTACATTAATAATAGTACATTATTTAAAGATTCGAAAGCATCTCTTTTCTACTAAATTCTTTTGAAAATCAATTTTTTACTATAATACTGAATATTCAGGTTGCGTTTATTTGTTTTTATTGCTACCTGAATAAAAATCTTTCTATACAAAGAATTTATGAAAAAAAAAGATGCTTTGTAATAATATAAAAGAAATGCAATTTGAGAGTACATTAAATATTACAAAAAGCAGGATTTAGAACAATTTAATCCTACTCTTGACATTTTGACATTAATGCAAATCGTAAAATAATGAAAATTATATAAGTGTAAATTTTACACAATTTTTTTCTAAAGAACCTTATTAATCTAATAAAATACTCTTTTATTTCATATTTGCTTTAGTTTCAATCGTTTTTTTTTTTATTTTACCTTTTGCAATAGTGATTATAAAAGCAATTATTCACGTAGATTGGTTGATTTTTAAAAATTTACGCAAAAGCGTACACATTTTAAAAAAATTGATACTTATTTTTATTTGTGTTTTTGTTAACTATTATCATATAATTGGTTACATTTTTTTAAATTAATGAAAAATTGTATAAGTGAACATTTCCCAATGCAAAGAATATGTTTTATGATTGCATTGGGTAATAAATATGTTTTAAGTTAGTTTTTAATTTCGATATCAGAAATATGTTTGGAAGATATCATTTATATTATTAATATGAAGCTTCTTCAATTAGATACATTTGTCGAACAGATAGAAATAAATTGTTTGACTATTTACTTTTTTTTATTAATTTTTAAGAAATAATTCCTAATAATATTTGAAAGTTTTAATAAAAATAAACCTTTTGGGACTTGAACTAAATAGTTATTTGAATAAGAAATAACTTCAGACTACAAACATGTATTAGCTGAAGTTTGTGACATTTCTTATTCTCTTCTGTTACATGGCCTCTTGCGTTATGTTGCATCCGGCCAGCTTACGAGTTGTTACACTGATATATGCACTGGATTATAGGCCAATAAAAAAGAAGAAGAAACATTTTTATTTGTTACAGAAAGAAGATTTTCAGAGGTTACCTATACTAGGTTATATTATTAAAATAAATCTAATCTGAATAACTTTTAAATAATTAATAGTTAAACATGTCTTTTCGTGCAGGAATATTATTAAAAACGTATCAAAA
Organism: Phyllotreta striolata; assembly: GCA_918026865.1. Classification (NCBI taxonomy): domain Eukaryota; kingdom Metazoa; phylum Arthropoda; class Insecta; order Coleoptera; family Chrysomelidae; genus Phyllotreta; species Phyllotreta striolata. Next base: position 9,373,407 of record OU900097.1, on the reverse strand, counting down.
AAGTGCACTCATACAAACCACATTTTTCTCTGTTGCCACTAAAACGAAGATTCAACATCATCGACCTTTACTGATAAATTGTAAAAACAAGAAATTAAATCATTATTTAGAAACCTATTACAGTAAATTAGACAAAGTACCGTTAGCATCGCAGGGTTGGCATCATCCAAAATCAAAAGGTGATACGTTTACTATTAATCAAATGCAGGATCCCGAAGAAGTAATGTATACACTTAAAGAATGTAATGTACTAGAAGACTTTAAAGAAGCTTTGAAAAAAGAAGGTGTAGAAAAGCTGACGGAATTTCAATATCGAGCCATTAACGAAATTCGACAAGGTATTTTTTTTTTTCATCAAACAAGTAAGTAAATCTATTTTACAATGTAAATTACTTTTAGGTTCACATGCGCTATTATCTGCGGAAACTGGATGTGGAAAAACTCTAGCTTACTTGTTGCCCATAATTGAAAATTTAATCAAAGACAAAGCTACGAATGTAAACACCCCTAAAGCTCTTATTTTGTGCCCAAATCGAGAATTAGCTTATCAAATTGGTGATATAGCAAAATTATTAGGCGAGAATGTTGGTGTCAACGTAAAAGTTCTCGTTGGTGGAAGAACCAAATTGATTATGATGAATCCCTCGTTTGATGAAATCGACATTTTAGTGGCAACTCCTGGGGCAATTGGAAAACTTTCAACTGTAGGAATTTACAAATTAAACGATGTTAGTAAGGTGGAATTTGTACGATAAAAAAAAATACTAATGCGATGTGAATTTTTTAGGTAAAATACACTGTTTTGGACGAGGCCGATACCTTAATCGATGACAGTTTTGTAGACAGAATGAAAGGTTTAATATTAAAATTAGCCCAATCACAAATAATATTGGTTTCGGCCACCTTACCCAAAATTCTACCGGCTATATTAGAACCTGTACAACAATCACTGAAGCATGTTGTATCACCTGGGATCCATCGACCTAAACTGAACATAACACAAAAGTTTCTGAGACTTACGAAAAGTCAAAAACCCAGTCACTTGTTAGAACTGGCCAAAAAGAACACCAATCCAATGATAATATTTACCAACAAAAACGAAACATGCAATTGGGTTGCGCTTTTTTTGAGAGAGAACGGAATCAATTGCGCCAATATTAATGGGGACATGCACTATCAGATCAGAATAGATCAATGGAATCAATTTTTAAAAGGCGAAGCGAACATTTTATCGTCTACAGACATCGGAAGTAGAGGTTTGAATACTATTCAAGTGAAGCACGTTTTAAATTACGATTTTCCTCTTTACGCTGCTGATTATTTACACAGAATAGGAAGAGTAGGTCGAATAGGCAGCCCCACTTCCTGTAAAGTAACCAATTTTATATCCGGACATTCAGAAATTGATATGGTTCAAAATATAGAAGTTAGTATTTTATATATATTTTTTTAATTAATCTCGAAGTTGATTGATTATTATTTTATTTTTTTTTAGTTGGCAATCAGAAGGAATCAACAAATCGAAAATGTCGACGGTAACATAACCAGCTTAGTAAACAGAAAAATAATGAATAAGGAAAAAGAATTAATCACCTAAAATATCAAATAAAACTTTATTAAAAAATATTTTTTTTTCTAAATTTTACCTACAGTACTTTACTACTACTTATTTACATCTGAATCGGAATCATTGGAGGAGGTATCGTCACTTTCGATTACAGGTCTATTTGTATTTACAAACAAATCATCATCATCATCATCATCGCTTTCATCAGGTTTTTTGGTATCGAACCCTTTGGGCCAAACATTGTCCTTTTTGAAACACTTAATATGTTCGTTTGTAAGAATCCTCACCATTTCACCTTTAACTTTATCACCCTCTTCGATCGGCTCGATAATAACGTAATCACCGCGTTTCACCCAAATGTTTTTCCGAAATTTCATCGGCATGGAAACGAGAAAAACCAATTTTTCCGGCGTTTCCACTTCGTGCAAATTGTTACCTCGACTGTTCAGAACTCTTACGATTTTTTGATTCTCCGTCGGTGCGCTAAAATCGTCTTGTAGATTTTCCAATTGGACGTGTTTTCTCTTGTTAGCCCGCGACATTGCTGTAAATTAAATAAAGAGACAATTTTTAAAATTGATTGTAAAGTTTCTTGTAAGAAGTCGCTCGCGATATGTGGAATATTAAAGTTTTATATTTGAGTTAGACCACCCTCTATGAAAATTATACAGAGGATTCTTAAGGAATAAAATACTTATAAATAGAACCAATGATGATACATGGCAGCCGATACATTCACGTTAGGGCTTTATTAAGCCTACCCTACCTTAAACCGGCACCGGAAATAGATACATATACATACAAACCCCAACAAAAAAAAAAAGTATATAATAATTTAGACAATCAAAATTATGAATGTGTCAGATTGTCTAAGAGAAATATACGTTGGACCATTTTCCGATTATCTAACAGCTTCAAACAGCCTCGGTGGGCTCGTAAAAGACCAAAGCCAATTGGTAAATTGTTTATTTAAATTAGAAATCAACCTGATGCAGATCCTGCAAAAGTACAAAAAACCGGTACATTCTCAAGAAGAGGACATCTTCTTGGAGCCGATATCAAAGCAAATAAACATAATTAAAAACCACGCCATCGAAAAATCGGCGGATTGTCATTATTTACAATTCGTTAGCGATTCGATTGAGATTTATTGTTGGACGAAGGAAACCGATTTGGAAACGTTCATAAGCAGATTCAGCGATCTCATCATAGCTTACAAGAGTAAGTATCGATTCAGTAATATAGCGGAGAAATACTCGGGTTGGTTGGAGGCATGGACTCAAACATTGGAGGAATTATCCGAATTCGTTTTGACCCATTTCAAAAACGGTTTGGTATGGCAAGGAAATGAAATATTACCAGCCCAAGCGGCTCTAGGTGACAAAAACGAATTTAGAAATTTCGATCACAAAGCCCTTTTCAAAGATATTAACCGAGCTAACAGTAGATTATTGAGACAAGCTGATGAAAACGCAGACAACCCAGAATAATAAGTATGAATAAATCCAGAAAATAAAATACATAATAATAATAATAATTAATAGAAAAACATAAATGTATTTGTAAAATTTATAATTACACACCAGAGTAATCACTTTTTTCTTTTTAAATGTTTTGTTTCATACCAACAAGTTAAATTACCACAAGCTTTTTCTATCGCTTCGTAAATATTTAAAGCCTCCCCGTTCGAAATGCCGTAACCTTTGAACAATCCGTGCGGATTCGACGGTGTTACACAATCTTGTTTCGACTCCTTTCTTAATACTCGATCGATTTCAACGGAAGAGAAAAACGCCACGGATTGCGGTAAATCTTTTATGCCGAGTCTGTACGAGCAAAACGATCTAGTTAATAGATTTGTCGTGTGCAATGCGAGAGCCGCCCGATATTTATGTTCTTCGGGTACCAAATACCTTACTTCGTCGTGAAAACTCAGACAAAATCGAATTTTATCGTCCATTATCCATCTCATGCATACTAACATTAAGTGTAAAAAATCGACAGCTCCGCTTTGAACTACCCAATTAACTCTAGTCGGAAGGAATTTATCTTCTTTAGATTTCGGTTCTAAAGCTCTGCTTAATCGACATCCGAGAAATGGAGTCGTCGGATTCGTACTGTTGGCGATTTCTTCTAATTTATTAAACATAGCCGATTCGGTTCCTCCTTCCCAATTGGATCTATCGAATAAATCGTTGACGTTTTTACCGTACAATTTGGCCAATTTAAAAGCCTCCCATTTCGTGTATGGTTTATCGACGAGATCACCGACGAAATCCGATTTTAAATAGTACGTTTTCTTCCCTTTCGTCAAACTAAACATCTTCAAAGCTTTACTTCTCGCCTCGCCTTCGCTCATCGATGGATTGAATTGTTTGAGCAATTGCTCGGCGAAATTCTGTCCAGCTCCGTATATCCTAGCGTAATTTATCACTTTGGCGTGATCTCTACTTATTCCAACGGCTTTGGCCGTTACGCTGTGCATATCAGTACCGGTTGATTTATTACCGCTAAGCGTCATCCAACCCAATGGGGTTGCCCCGTGAGAGTACGCCCGATCGGCGTCTCCAATCACCGATGCTATCCAAAGTTCCTGCGAATCGACATCGGCCCCAACGATGTTGTAACCGTCAGGCGCTTGAATCATCGCTCTTAATTCCGATCCGATTCTCTCCGATTGAGCATTCGAAGCTGTCATCCATGTCGGTTCGACGGCTCGACGGGTTAGAGTACCGCAAACGACCACTTGCGGTACGATAGCGCCCAGCCAGACGTCTGAAAACATCGAAGAATATTAAAGGAAATTCACAAACGTTTATTTGTCGTTTATTCAAACCTTTGTCGCGTAAATTTTTCGGTAGACATTCCTCGTCCAGCCACACGACCATCTGATCGAGTATCCTGTTTCTGTTGTTCCTCCAATAGGAGAGTTTTTTCGCTATTTCGAGTACTTTTTCGGCGCTTTCCGTGTCCCCTGCGAGAACGTTCTCCGAGAATTTGTTGAGGAAATCTTTAGCCAATGGATTGCCGACGTTGCGGGACGGACCGTCTTTGTGAGGAAGCTTCATAAAATAACAACAATTATCTAATTCGGTGTCGCACCAAATTCCCGAACCCCTGTACAATCCGGACGTTCGATCTCGTTTTAGACTCGCGTAATATTCCCGTTTCGATAGATTTTCTTCGACCGTTTTGCTCAGATTCGAAAGGGCTTCTCGTTGATCTCCGCCGAGTTTCGTGATTAACATCGGACATTTTTCGAGTAATCGTTTTAGTGGAATTTTAGTGGCGACTTCCAAATCGTCGGAAAAGGGAACTAGAAATCCCCAGCCCATTTCTCTAAGGTAGTGTAATGGATAACCCTCCCACGTTAACGACAATAATTTCGGTGTGATTTGCATTGAGGTGCTTATTAAAGATGGTCCTGGGACCCAATTGGGGCTCGAATCGGGTTTAGTGCACAATTTCCTGTACCAGCCTGGATAACCAGGTAGCAAGGTTTTAACGGAAGGTAAACGCTCTTTGGTCTTCCATAAATATTCAAATTTCTCTTCGAGATGATCCCTTTCTTCTTCTCCTCCTCGATCTTCGGTATCTTCGATATCTTCATCATCGTTTTTTATACATTCATTATCGCTGTTAGTTTTAGACTTTCTGATCAAACTTTTCATTTTAATATCCTTAATGTTCCAGTCTTGGTCCCACATCCATAAATCTTCTTTGTATTTTTCGTCGTGTAAGAGATTACAAGCTTGATTTGCTCTTTGAACAAGAAGGATTTTACCGGTATTCTCATAATCTTCGTAGGCTTGCTCAGATTCTTCAATGTATCTAGGCCAGTTCGAATTTATTGGTAAATAAGCGGTACTGAGTTCGAGCATTCCTATAAAAAAAATGGATTCGTTTTATTTCAAATTAACACAGGAAAAGAGAGACACATATGCACACATGTGTATTTTTACTCACCGGCTAAAGTTACCGGATGAGGAAACCTCTCGGAAAATAACGGGAAAAGGCTCTTCAAAACTTCGTAAGTAGCAATAACATCGTTACAACAATAATTCATAACCGTTTGAAAGTTATCTCTGATATCTATCATAGATCCTTCGACGAATAAATTTCTAGTTTCTTTTTTGAGAGTTTTACCGCAATATAATTTATAAACATCGACCAGATTATTTAATGAGCTGTATTGTTTCCAATCAACATCCAATTCAGAGTTTTTTTCTGATTTTAAAGCTAATCTTTGGTAACTAGTTAGTCCGCTTACGCAAATATGTAAACTCATAGTATCGATAAATCTGGTGCCTGTTCTGTTTAGCCAATATTGCTCTTTAATTTTCGATCGATCGTAAGACACATTGTGACCAATAATAACTTTAGGTTTCCTTTGATATTCGCTCAATTTAATTCCGGTCTCCTTATCATTACTTTCCAAAGGTATCAAAGAGGATAATGAATATTGATGTGTGGTAACGGGTTTACAAATACCTTCTAAGACGGAAGGGCTTACCCAACTGTACCAAGCTTCGCTACTAACAGCTGTAGCTAAGGTAGGAGCTTTTCCCGCTTTCATGCACACCTACAAAACAATAAATTCAGACTGGGCAATTCGATTGGATTGGATAAATAATTAAAAAATACCTCGACATCGAAGACAAGTGCTTCCTCACGGGGATACGGGACGATTTCGGGTTGACTTCCAGGAGCGTATCTTGTCCAACCTGGCTGCATTAGCCAATAAGTCGGAGGCGGAGGTTCGTGCTCTAGCAAGTTTAATACTAAACTTCTATATGGCTTTACTTGTTCTTCGCCGATGATTTGGAAATGTTCGACGATATTTTTCCCTTTCAACGGCGGTAGTTCGTAATCGACGTCTCGTTGAAAGTCCTTTTCGCTGCTGTTCATGTTGTGTTTCGATAGTTCCCGTTTGCATTGTTCCAATATTGCAGGATTCCCAGTGGTCTCGTGGCCTTCGATAAACACTTGTTCGTAGATGGCTTTCGATAGCATTTGTATGTTGAAATGATTAGTTCGCGGGCCGATCGTTTTTACGGAGCTCGGGACAGGAGGTTTCGCTTTCGTATTTTTCGAACGTTTGTTTGGATTCGGTAGAAATACTTTTTTAGTGGAATTCGGACGAATATCTTTCAAGTCAGTCTTTTTGCTTATATTTCGAGCTTGGAGATTCAGTGCAGGTAGAGACTTGTTGTCGAAAAATAGCGAATTTCTGGTGTGCTCGTAAATAGTATTAACGTGCTTGCCGTATTTATTCATGTTTCTTTGAAACTAGTCGAATACAAAACTGTATACTTACTCTGTATTAAAAGTATTTATTCAGTTAGAATTAAATAAACTGAAACTGGTTTTAACAAGACCGAATTAAATAAGATTTTTACTTTAAAATAACAAAAAACAAGAAATAGAGGTTATATTTGCTATTAACTGTCAATATTAAAATGTCTGTTACTTATCTGTTATTTGTCAAATGTTATATTTGACCTACTCAGTGGTAAAATGAACTTTAAATTCAATAAAAAAATAAAAGAAGAATAAAAGGCGTATGTCAACTGTCAAAATCTTTTGTTTTTCGTTTTTTGTCCAAGTAAACATTTAACATTTGAAAAACTGTTTAATTTTAATTGGGCGCGTATGGAAAATTAGTCAGCGGTAATTTACGTTTACACAAATTTAAAATTATCATGACTCAAACCGTTCCCGTTTACTCGATTTTCTCGACTATTTAATTCATCACTCGGCATAATAATTAGTTTAAAAAATGGGTGACACGGTGGAAATTCCTCTGAGGACAAAAGACTACTATAGAGCAATATTTAATAAAGTAAGTCAATAAATTATTAATCGACAAAAATCGATGAATTAATTATCAATAAATTTTTCTAATCACCATCAGTACGACAGGAACAGAGATGGATTTATAACTGTTAAAGAGTTATTAGAAATCGTAGAAAGCCGCGAGTACGATGAGGACATACCCCAATCTTGCGTTAATAAAATATTGAAAACTCACGATCGAAATTTGGACAAGAAATTGAATTTCGATGAATTCTACGAAATGGTCACCAATCCTGATTTACAACACATCTTTGGCCATTACATGAACAGGTACACTTTTACAAATCAATCAATTAATTAATCAAATTAGTAGTTATGTAGATACTATTCCTTACAATATTTATTACACTTTTACAGGTACATACACTTACTAGTACCCAAACGACACACTCCTACAACAGTCACTGATGGCCTTTACGAAGAAGAATACAGCTGTTACCCGCCTGCAGTCGGTATGATTATATTATCTCTTGTAGAAGTAATATTTTTCTGTATAGACGAAGCAACCGAGCATCAGTCTACGAATTATGCAACCGGTCCTTGTGCTGTAACGTTCATCTACGAGCCCACTCGCAGGAGAGAAGCCTGGAGATATCTCACTTACATGTTTGTGCACATTGGGTAAACAACAAATAACATTTCTATTGTATAAATACTTGAGTAAGTTATTGTTGTTTTACAGGGTATTCCATCTCGTTTTGAATTTACTGGTTCAAATACTGCTCGGTATACCGCTGGAGATGGTTCACAAATGGTGGAGAGTACTGGTGGTTTATTTGGCAGGAGTTCTGGCTGGTTCTTTGGGCACTTCTATAGTCGATCCGACTGTTAAATTAGCCGGAGCAAGTGGAGGGGTTTATTCATTGGTCACCGCTCATATTGCTTCCATTATATTGGTAAGAGGATGGTCTTCTTCCTCGTTTTGAGGAATACATTGAAGTTTGCAATATTCATACAACGTTTTAATTCTTGTAGAATTGGAAAGAAATGTCATTCCCCATTGTTCAATTACTTGTATTCCTGATAGTAGCTGCATCTGACGTTGGTACATCTATTTACAATCGATACGTGCTAGATATAGATGAACATATCGGTTATGCAGCCCATTTCGCTGGAGCTTTGGCAGGTTTATTGGTCGGTATCAACGTGTTGAGGAATTTGAGCGAAACGAGAACAGAAAGGATTATTTGGTGGATATCGATGGTGAGTTACGGATTACTTATGGGGATTTGTATCGTTTGGAATGTCGCTTGGAAGGGATATTTTCCAGCTGAGAAATATTAGATGTTACTTGAAAATACAAATGATGTTTCTTATTGAATTGACAATTGGATTTTAAGTTTTATTAAGTGGTAAAAGATGAACTCCTTTATTTTTTGAACAAAATCTACAATAAAAACGGTAATAGTTTGTTTTTGACTTTATTATAGTTTGTAGATATGTTTAATATGGTGATGGATTTTTTTCGGAAAAAAGAGAATCACTGCTTCTCACTGCTTTAAAGAAAATGGATTTTACTTGTATAGTTTATTTCATAGAAACACGAACCTAAATAAAACAAGATGCAGTGGCGTGCAGCTTTAATATCTATACATAAATAGATAAAAAAAACCTACTACTTTTAAGTAAAGAAGTTTGTATTTCCATGAAATAAACTATAGATTGATCTGTTTGAAAGATCTTTGTTTATTTATATTATAAGTATTATTTCTACTTTATTTTTTGAATATTATGGGTGAGATTTTATTTTTTTCCAATATCTTTTTCATACACGTACAATTAGTATAGTAATTATAATAAAATTGTCCAATGTAATAGTACAATGAGATTTGAAATTCAGCTATTTATAAGATATTTTTTTATTTATACACTATACTGTGTATTGTTAATTTCTGATATACAGTTTTTTTATTCCTATATAATTACATATTTTTGTACTTAATTATAATTAGATAAATCGAATATTTATTCAATAGTGTTGTTTTATTAGATAACACGAGCCACATTATTTAAAATACAAATCCTAATAATAATATTTTTTTATTAAGTAAATTGTTTTGGCGAAAAAAGTCATATTTTTAAATAATAGGTAGATACTTCTTATCGTTATTTTGGTAAAAATTGCAGTAATAATGCAATTAAAATAACCACGCAGTGCTACTAATAAATTTTAAGTTGTTTACTGAACTCTGAAAAGTGTAAATATACAACGATCTCGATGAAAATAAACCAAAAGAAAAGACCAAAGATAGATGTACAACATACGTTGTAAAGTATTTGTATAAGTACAAATATACAAATAACAAATATTACAAATTCGTTTCTTTCGGCTCGGTCTCAACATTGATAGTCTAGACATATCGTTTTTAATTTCTAAAGGTGTCAAAGGTTACGTGCATATTACTGACCTACCTTAATTTAAAAAAAAAAAACTATTGTTTCCCTCGATAGCTTATTTATAATTTTAATTTTCGGGAATATTTAATTTAGACAAAATTAAAATCGCTTTTGTTGCTAAGAGTTTATAATTTTTGTTGCTTTTTCTAATCATTTAAGCTAATAATGCACATTCAATTAAATCACTCGCTAATATTATTTAATAGCAAATATGATTTGCATACATTAATTAATGTGAATACTTGTTGGCAACATCGCATAGTAATTTTCAAAAATTTTGCAAAACTTTCCTTTGTTGAAAAATATTTTGATTATAATCGAATATTTATACATATAATTTTAACTCGTACAGTAATAATTGTATGTATATCCTTAAACTTCCTGATTGTAATTCGAAAAAAATGTAGGTAAGTTTTAAAGTGCACTTACCTACTAATTTAAGTATGAACACATTTTATCGCATTTAAATAATATTTTTTTGGACATTAGTAATTAAAAAAATATAATTTAATTGGTGTAGATCAGTAACGTGCACGCGACCTTTGACATAACACGTTGAAAAAAATGATACACGTCTAGACAATCAAATGATCGAACTGAATATACATACATATGTATGTATATCGTATGTACATTTGTGTGCACAAGCACATGTTGTGTATCCAATCTAAAATGTTTTATTTTCAATGCAATCGACGAATATTCGGTAAACAATTACCTAAAAAAAATACATACATTATGTACATTTAATTGCAATACGCTGTTTGGGTCGTGATTAAAATATTTTTCGAATTTTAATAGATAGTGTCGGCGATGCAACAACAATTTATATTGTTGACAAATAAACCTGTTTGTCGAAAAACATTAAATTGTCAACAATAAAAAAGGATAATTCGAAGGGGAATTACCCTATACTTTGGCAAAAAAAAAATATATATATATCTAGGAAAAGTGGTACGAATTAATCCGAAGCGACTAAAACTAAAGATAATCGCATGTGATGCACTTTTTTTTATCCTTTAGTAAAGTGGAACAAGTGCCAATCGACTTCCCGTTATGACACTTCCATGGCCAACTGCACCTAATCCTAACAGAACAATATCCATTTTACAAATGAAAAAAAAACAACTCAAAGCACTATATTGCCGTTTTTAGCTTTAACTGCATCATTACTGAATATATGTATGTAAATATCACGGGCGGTTCATCCGTATTTTAAAACAATTATTATTTTTGTAGTATTATAATGATCATTTATTACATTGATACTATCCACATCCATATTTTCACCTACAATTCCATCAGTTTAACTTAAATTTCTAATTTTAATACTCTTTTAAAATAAATATGGATTTATTATTAGATATTATTGTTTTAATGAAGAAAAATACACAATTGGTTTGTTTATTTTTTGAATTTTGTTACAATTAGAATGAGATGATTATATTTTATCTAATATAATTTCAATTCCCTTTAGAAACTATAGTCGAATACGCCGCTGCAAATTGAACTAGTTTTTTTTTATTCCAACGAAATATGTATGCGAGAAAATTTCGTTCCTGAAAGTATTTATCGTTTTAGTTGGTTCACTCGTTCATTTATAGGAAGCCTTATGTATGTGGAAATAACAGAAAATTTATTAAATTTCACTTTTTTGTTTCCTAAAAATGTATATGCAGGGTGATATTTTTGGGTAAATTACACACCCCAGAAAGCTGTGTTTTTAATTTTGTTATATTCTTTTATAGTGCCGAATTTATTAAATTTCGTAACGATTTTTTGATTCGACTTCCAGACGCAATGGCCTATATTTCGAATTGGATAAATGCATTCACAATTGAACGAATAAAAAGCGCATATCCTGTGAAAAAAAGAAAGTCGATTAACGAAAATATTCGCACGAACAAGAATTTTAAATTGATTTCTCCAATTGTTTTATTCAAACAATTTTAATCAAAATCAAAATAAGGCTGATTGATTGATGCGTAACGTTTTCATAACTTGTAGGTAGAAGAAAATATATAAAAAAAAATTCGCCTTATGTATTTGCTGAGGGAAAATATTTCTGTTTGCGCTGCGAATAAAAAAAATGTTCCATTTAAACAGGCGATAAAAAAACGATGCACTATCGTTTATAATAAATAATTCGGACAGTGAGAGAGAGACTTTTGACATTGTGTACCATGACCGTCTTAACAATGCGAAAATAAAAAAATAACAGGTCATTAGATGACGTTGGCCTTAGAAAAGCCACAACTAGACCACTTTATAATATCTATTTTGATTGTTCCGAAGCGTAAACTACTTAATGACATGTGAGGATAGGCCATGGTCAAGTTTAAAACAATTTCGAACATCCTCAAAATATGTTACTCTCATTTTTAAAATTATTTACTCAAAATATTGTTGGTAATAAAATATATTTTTTTTTGTTTTGCTGGAATTTCCTCAAAATGAATAATAATTTTTGATGGGTCAATTAAAAATGCATGTTTTTTAGATGCAATAATAAATAAAATGCCATAACATATGAAAGGAATAGTCCGTTAACTTTTTAATGATAAAAAATGATATAATAATTGACGAAAGGCCTTGACATTGATACCATGACCCTCTTAACAGTGCCCAAATATTAAATAATTATTCAACTAGGAAAACCGCCAAGACTATTTTGTCTAACGAATGAGGCCTACAAAACTCGTCTTTATATAGAGGAAACAATCTATTTAAATATTTTTTTTTTACTTATTTGGCGTTGTGAAACCCCAAAAAAAATATTTAATTGTTGTTAAAACTTGATGACTGAATTTATTCCATCTTTCTGTGTTGGGAATGTTGTGATATTTTGAATTTCCTATGATTTACTTTGGAAATAAAATTTCCAAGTTTTAATCCTATTGCAACATCCTTTGTCATTATTACGAAATAAGATAAAAATCGAAAATCAAACGAGGCAGTAACATTGTTAATTACACGTTGATTTATCACTTGTTTTGGGAATAGTATATTTCAATTTGTTTTATAAACCTCAGCGTGGCGAGCTCGTAAATTTCCATTTTTTTTTCCAGAATTTCGAACAGGTGCGAAACAATAGATCGTTTAATAAAATTTCGTCATAAATTTTGATGGAAAGGTGGACACGCCGGAACCTTTTTTATTGTTCCAATTAATTCGGGACTCGACTTGGACGCGATTCGATTATTTATTAATTTTTTTTAATGTTTGATATTTCTCCGAATGGTCATTTTATTTCATTACGCACACCTGGTCGTCGATCGGCTGCTTTTATTATTTTTTTTTTTATTTTTTTTAACATTATAAAATTCGATAAAATTACGTACTAACGTAAACGTCGACATTGTTTTCCTTTATTTTCTCAAATATCACGTACTTGTCGATTTTAATAGGTTCAATTTCGATTTTACGATAGAGCATGTTTCGACGATAGGGAAGTCATTACCAGGTAATTCCGAAATTATCACACTGAAAGGTTGGCGCCAACGATTAATTTATATCCCTATAAATTTATAAACGTGAAAAATCACCCGTAGGTAAATATCTATAATATTTTTTTTTATTTACATATACCTACGTATCTACTTTATAAAATAATTCAAATTTAGATTTATTTAGGTATTCATTTCGGGGTGTATTGAGGAACTTTTTTTTTGATATTTCAATATTCTTAAAACTCGTAGATATAATAAAAAGGCATCAGATAATGTTGAAGATTTTTTTATTTAGCAAAATCTAATTCACATACAAAAAGCAAAAACACATAGAAAAATCGTCAATATTCTTAAAAAGAAAATAGAACATCAGAAAATAAACTAAATATTAGTTAAATTAATTTCCTGAACGTCTCCTTTATATACAAGTAAAAACTATACAAAATAATGGATTGTTTACAAACCACACAATTTGTTTTTTATATTCACGAGATCTATTATTACATATTTTTTTACAAACATATTTACAATAAATTGATCCGATTTTTTTTTTAAATAAACGCTCTCTCCCGTCTCCGGGAGCAGAGCTTTCATTTAATATTATTGTAGAGAAAAAAAATCAACTACCAAAAATTTGAACTAAAATATTTTAACATATGTATCTACCATCCAAAAATAGTTTTAAGGCAGTTTATCACAAAGAAGCATTTTTTTTTTTGATTGACGCTTTTGTGCAAAGTTTTCTTAAAATATAGATTTTACTGGTCTTTTTTTTATTTTAAGTTACTACAAAAATAAATATAAGGTTCCTTACATATCTAAACATATCACATAAATCTATACAAAAATTATATACAGAGTAAGTCGGGAAAAATTCACCGTCAATTAATTCAGATGACCAATAATTTTTTTTATTATCTGGCAATTAACGCGCTAAAACTACTGCAGATCTACCTATCACAACGTGTCTACATTTTCAATGTAGACTCTTGTGGTCAACGGAAGTAAAATAAATAACATTTTAATCAGTAGAGTGAATTTAAAAAAAATTAAAAATTTTGTCAAAAAAATTCAACTAATTATTTATCTATACGACTAAAAATGATGGCGTCATTCAAAAATAACGTAGGTATTTACATTGATATAATTATTTTTTACATATATACACAGTGCATTTTATAAAAAAAATACCAAGGAAAAGAGAGATAGGTACTAATACTTGTCGAATCAATGTATGAAATTATTATAGTAGATTTTTTTTTTATAAATACACTGCATTATATTCGAGAATAGGAATTTTTATATGCGTCCCATGAAATGAAAATAAATTACTTTATATATATATAAAATATGGAAGGCGGATGGCACTAAATTTACACATTTTTCTTTCATTTGATAATATAGTAATTTCTAACGAATCGTGTTACAGAAGAATCGAATTATTCGTATCGTTCAGTAATTAAATCTTATTAATTACATAATTAGGAGATCATAGCGACTACCTGGTAACAATTTTCAAATAAATTACATTCACGATAAATTTATAAATTTTTTTTTAAAACAACGATAAAGCAATTCGGTTATTTTCGTTACCATGTGTCAGAAATACTGATAAATTGTATCAATTTTTATAAATTCTATTAATTATTTTTAATTAAATCGGTATATCCATAATGAACAGATTATGTAGGGAATTTGAATGTTGTTAAAGCTCTGTTAAAAGGACACCGTTATTTTATTTTTGTCACATCATCAATAGAAACTTCGATATCTCCTGTAAACCGCTTCGTTTACCGTTCAATCCCTTCATCAGACTAAAATGGTCTAAACTAAACCATCGAAATCAATCCAACAATTTTTGTTTTGTTCAAAACGAAAAACTTTAAAAAATCCCCCACATTCATACAAACCGCACCGAAGACACCATTGACACCACAACAATTCACAGCACATTTTAACAGATACAATAATTACAAACAGCCGCATCTCTCCACCACCATACCGGGCAACGATCCATACACCACGTTCAGATGGCTGTCGAAATACAACATGGAGATGCTGCCCAATTTTCTCGGCGTGCAACAGGGCGGCTGACTGGCCGGTTTCGCCACCTGTTTTAAATGAGTATGAGGGAATCTTTGCATCGTCACGTAGGGACATTCACCGGCACACATGAAGGCATCGTAACGCTTCGGAGCTATTATGAAATCCAATCCGATGGCTTCGAAATCGACAATCAACGGGTACCTGCAGCAAATCGTCTCGTTCGAGTCTTCATCGCAATTCAAACCGATGCTGCGACGCGTTCGTCTTTTCGCTTCCACCGTAGCTATTTCGACGAAGGGTACCTGTGAGAGAAACAAGCGATTCGTTATAGATGGTGTTAGAGAAATTATCGTTGATTATATACAAACCTTTTTCCCTTTATCTACGTTGATATCGGTGATGGATACCTTCTTTCCGTTGACGGTGGCGTTCACCAGGAAACCGTGGTTGTCTTTGGGACTCTTGAACCATTCGGAGACGGTTTCGGTGAGATCGATTTGCACCCATTCGCCCCTACCGCCCGGCTGATGGATCTTCTTGGTGAAGACCAAATCGAAGGCGGTCGATTCCGAATGATCGGTGATTTTCTTCACTTTAAACAGTTCGATGAGGACGTCCTGGGGCGGTCGCCTGTCCGATCCTTTGATGAAGACGAAGAGCGTCGCGTTGCTGACGTGGTATTTGGTAATACTATCGGTGAAGGAGAAGTGGAGGATGTCGCGGCCTTTATGCCTCAGTCTTGGATCTGGAACAATGCATCATACATTTTATTTGTACCTATACTTTAAAACAAGCCTTTAAACAAAACCAATTTGGCCTTTTAAAAATGCTTTTCGATACATTTTACATATATACATTGGTAAAAGATACATAAACCAGGCACATTCATACATATCTATAGGTATAAGAGTGTAGTTAGAGGAAAGTATCTCATCCAGGAAGTAATTTAGTTCCTAATTTCTTGGTTACATGCATTTAGATGTCAGACGTTGAGGCAAACAAGTTAATTTGAATGTTTGTTTGCCTATTAAATTTGTATAAGAAGGAAAAAAGAACGAAACTGGCAATTCGCGTCCGAAACTGGAACAAATATGGATTGTAGTACACTGGATAAGGTGTAAGTATATGTATAAATAATTAAAACTTTAGCAATTGACAAAATACATTGATGGTCATGCATAGTCGAGATATTGAATTCACGAAAGAAAAGCTCTAAACTAATCTTTCCATATAAAATGTATACGGTACTTGTATAATTTACATTTACCCTGGAATTGTCCTTGAAATTTATTTACGGTTCGTGTTATTTTTAAAGAAAAAAATAATGTCGTCGTGCTTCAATAATTCTAGTACATTGTTAATAACCAAGTATCGAATAATCGCTTTTAAACACACATAGACGTGCAACAAATTGATCGTTAATTGTTAAATTCGCAAGTTTACATTACAACAAATAAAACACGAAATAATTTATGAACGAATTAATATTTTTTTTTTGGTTGATTTCTCATTACGAATGATTTTCTTTGTGGATTGCGAATCGTACATGAGTTATTATTAAAAGTAATTGGTAAGTTTCGCCTCTGGAATTTTCTTCTTATCGGATTGTCTTCTAATTAATAATATGCATTCGTAGGATGACATTTAATTGTTCCAATCGATCGATTGCTCTTTATTTATAGCCGGAGAAAACTGAACTCTGACACGTCGGGTATTTTTTTGTCTTTTAAGAGATATTTTTTAATGTAATAAATACATTTACGAATGCGTGGAGTTTTTTCTTTTCTTTTCGCTTTAGGAATATGTATCTCGAAAAATTTATGTACGTATATACGAGTACAGCAAGTAAATAATCATTAAAATTGTATCTATAAATTATTTTCGAATCGTTTATTATTAATATTTGAATTAATTTTAATTTAATTAGAATTATGTAAAAACGAAAATAAGGTCAAAATTAAATCAGATTAGTTTAAAAGCGCGTGTGATAATAATGCATGACGAAATTACGATTTAATCTAGGTGACATCGTAAAGTACGAATACAAGTTCATTATTTTCGGTTTTTTTTCAAAAAAAAAAATTCCTTCCTTAAAATATAAGCGCTTTTACAAGATTAACGAAAAGTATAATAAAGAAACCTTCGTTTCAAACATAATCTTTACACGTATACAATACGAATGTTGTTGTATTATTGCACGCGTGTTTGTATGTACATATAACATATGTACTTATGTAGGTACATACAAATTAATTACACTTTTATGGGACAGGGACGTAATGCCCTAGTCAATTTCTTAACCCTCTCTGTTTTACACGATCAATATAGGTAGTAAGTACAATTATTTGCAAGGTACAAAAGTATATCCTTTCTTATAATAATACCGACTATAGTAGTAGGTATACATTATATACTATGTATGATTGTTACAGGGTAAGAGAAACCCTTTGAAAAAGGGGTTGAAAAGCACTTTCCCGTATACTATTTGCGTGCAACGACAAACGCACGCGAATTTAAACTATAACTTATTAAAGAGTGATTATCTGATGATGTTAATTTAGTTAGAAACGTATCGACTTCCTATATTACCGGAAATTTTCTTCTTGTTCTACCGTTTCGCGTAGATTTAATATTGCAAGCAAAATGAATAATACTTAACAGAAGGGTCGTTTATCGAACGACAAAGTATTAGAATGCAATTTTCAATTTTATATTGTTACGAAAAATATTTAGTAAATCTGCTGAAGAAATGAAGTTGGAGTCGAAAAAGTTTTCGTAATGACTTTGAGAAAATGAACAACGATAAAAATAAATTATTATTCATTGTTTTTAACAGTCATTTTGACAGTTATTTTACATCCGTTTTATTTTATTTGCCGAAACATCATTCATTCATTCATTCAAAGTTGCAATATTTTTCCATTACTTAAATTACATCTTATTACGCTTGCATTTTTAATTTTTCGTGCAATTTATTTCGAATAGAAAGATGCCATTTCGAAAAACGATTGCTAATATTTTGTAAACAATTATTTTTATGTAATTTTAATTTAGATTTAGTTAATGCAAATTTATGAAGTTGTTTTTGATGTATTTAAATTTTTTTAATAAAAAAAACCCAAAATTTCCCAACATTACAGTACTGTAGTTACATAACATCCTGTTAAACGAGAATAATATACCTGCTGTATATTTATATGATGTGTGTGTATCTACAGGAATAATAGAGAAACATTGATTAAAATTATGCGAAAATTCATGCGAGTCCTATTAAAATTTTACGATTGACGCTTAGCGATGAGAAAATGCCGAATATAGCAAGGCGCAAAAGAAACAAAAAGAAAAGAAAAAAAATAAAGAATAAACGAAAGAAACAATTTAAGCGTTGGGGTACTTAAAGCACTTAGAAGACGTCCATGAACCTGCGACACCAATAAAAATTTACAACCGCAAAAATAAACTCATTGTGTTTTGTTTTTCTAAACGCACCACAACGTTAAGTTAAGCCGTTTCTTCAGGTTTTTTTTTTTTCCTTTTTTTTTTTTCATATAACGATGACGTTTCATGTCGTTTCTTTCGTTCTTCTTCACCTTTTTTTTTTTTGGTTTACACATACGTACGCATATACAGGGTGTTCTAAAATGACATGCTAATATTGTAGGGGGTGGTTTTTGGACCCATTTTCCTATATAAGGTCTTAACTGTTCAGATAGAGGGTGTTACAGTTATAAGAAAAAAATCAGTTTTTTGTAATAACTGCGATACTATTGTAGATATCTTTATGAATTTTCATTATGGAACACCCTGTATATGGAATATACCTACATACCATACATACATATATCGCGTGAGTTCGGTGCATCGCTCGCGAATTCCTCTCTTATTTTCTTCTCTTCTTATACAATGAGTGCATTGCCCAAAAATTCGTTCACATCCTGTATGTGCGCGTCCGTAATTGCATAATAGTTTTATTTTTTTCGAATTGCCGCCCAACTTTCTGACCTTGCAATTCGAACCCTTCCGGAGGTCACTCGACAAAAAGTTACTCAAGTGTTACTTTTATTAGCCCCACACTAGTGTATTTTTTCATTTTAATTTTTAGAAAATGATGCTACAGAGGTGTCATAAATTAGGGATTTTAATTCACTCAAAATGGGCATTTTTGATTTTATCTTCTTTAATAGATTTCTAGTTTTTGAATGGCTCGAAATAAATTCTTACGCGTTTGTAAACAAACGTTCGTCTATCGGTAAACGAATCCGTTAGAAAAAGACTATTTAACCAGAAGTAGCGCTTGATGTTGTATAATTAATAGCCTTGCTGATATGCCATTCAGTAGATACCTAAGTATATTCAAACAATCTATAAGGTGATGATTTATCTTATAGGTAATATGTATGGTATATGCGATTTATCTACAAATAGATAGATAATAATTTTTCTTGTGTGATAACTTTCTTTTCTGCATATCCTGATGCGCTGAAAACAGAGCAATCTAATGGATAGATTGAATGAGAAAAGCTCCAATTTATCTGTTAATAAAAGATAAATTTGTGGATATCATTACATACCGTTTCTATATACATGACATTTTCTGTAATCGATGATTTTTTTTTAAATATTTTAACAACACCCTTATCATTATTATAGTGCGTTAGAATGTAGATCTAGTAAGATATACGGTGTGTCCGATTATAATCCATAAAGAAGATTACCGAGTGATGGAAGAGGAAAAGAGGGACGGGTCCAGCATATGTCCCATCATGTCGATCGCAGGAGAGATTCAAGTGCATTATTGTTTGCATTTGCAATTGTATGGAGGGGTCAGTGTTTGGGTCAGTGCAGGACAGCAGGCCGACATCAAGGTCACCGTTTTTCACATCGAATCGACTCTACATTCACCGGTCGGTGTCGGTACTTTTGTCTTTTGTATAATTGATAAAAGCGAGAACGAACCGATGCCGATCGACGATTATAATAAACGATTTTAATAATGTATACTAGATAATGACCCAATGTAATATACATGTAGCTACATATGTGGATGAAAGCGAAAGTTCGGACGGATCTTTTGATGAGTTTTTCGAAACGAAAATTAATAATAATTTTAAATAATACTTTCGTTTACCTAATATTTCTGTAAATTTCTTCTATTGTTGCGATGCACATGCACTCGATTAAAAGCGTCAAGGAAATCGAATTTTAAATGATATTTAAATTTCGTTAGCAGGTGGAAAGAGCCACTTATAATTATACTCATATATTTTTTTCGAATGTATATTAGTGCAAACGCGCGTTCCTACTTAATTGACATTCAACAGTTGCCTTTCTTATTCATTTATCAATTCATCTAATCAGCGGCGTGGTAAATTTTAAAAACAAACTTCTCACATTTCTGGGGCTGAAAAATTTAGAAAAATATATCAAATTCTGCAGGTAAAGGATTGTCTACAACCCTTTTTCCTACCACACTGCCATTATATCCGATAAATCATCACAGATGCCTATCTCAAGAACGCTAAACAGCTGTTTGCTCTTTAACAACTTTAATTTTTGGTATATCCTGGTTGTTTTTTTTTTGTACCTACATCTCGAATACTTATTCAAAATGCGCTTTTATTACCTGCAATAAAAAAAAACAGCTGAGAAATGAGGCGCCTCTCTTAAAGGGTTAGACACTTTTTAGCCCCGTCATCTGTCTTTCACAACAGGGGTGGATTTCGAATGTTTCATTTGGAAATTTAAATTTTTATATTTATATCGTAACCGATCTAAGTATTATAAAAAAATCTATAAAAAAAAACACAGTGAGATGCTTATCGCCGATTTTCTTTAATTATAACTTTACCCTTTTATAATAACACAGTGCAAAATGTATCTTATGAATACTGATTTTTTTCCACTCCTCCTTTACAGTTTGCAGTTTTTGCACTATTAAGGTTTTTTTTATATCCACATTAAGTACCTAATATAATTATAGAGCGCTCTTGATAATTCGAGTTAACGAAAACACTTTGATTTTGCATTAGGATCTATATACCATTTAAATTTGAACAATTTATGAAAGGTATATGGGAACATTCTTTATCCACATCAGAAAACTCCTCAATTTTCCCACAATCGATCCATTTCAATAAACCAATAACGATTAATCCACCAAACAGCGAATAAGTACAAATTCAACAGATTAGAAATCCTTTCGTCGGGTCCCGATTAGTTTGCAATAAGTTATTTTAAAAAAATGTACTCACAGGTCAACGGCGATTGTTGTTGGGGTCAAGCAAAAGTAAAGCGCCTCTCTGGCCGATATATTTTACCTACGAGAGTGTCGAGGATACGCGCGAAAATCTAAAAATAGTGCGGAGAAAGCGATCGGTTCGAAATAGAAGAAGGAATCACTCGCGAGACATCAGAACTACAATGGATGATTCGGTTAGCTAAAGAAATGGATTGTTTATAGTCGAAAGTGTAATTATGGACGGTTTAATTGGTATCTAGACTTTTTTAAAAGTCCCTAGATTCAATTGATAATCAACTTTAACCATCAAGAAACGAATAAGTAATGGATGTAGTCCTAATTCTCCTAATTCTAATTTTCAATGAATTTTCCTTCAAAATCTTTAATGGAAAAACTGTACCAACCATTGGACTTTTAGGTACCTATCAGAAATCAAATCAATTCTGACATATAATCAAAATATTTTCCTGCACTTTTTTTTTTCGAAAAATTTCTCAAAAATATTATCAAATAAAATTAGTATGTATCGTTGGTACTAAATGCAGGTACGTCAGAGATCAGACATATCCTAGACGTATCGTTTTATTAGTTCGGCCTTAGAACATATGTTCATTTTAATCAGATTAAATCGCTACGAAATATTAGGAACTAAAAGTGTTACACTTCGAAGCACGCGCTTCGAATTGTTATTATTATTATTATTATTATTTATTATTATTTACCTCGTTCGAAAACGAAATTACAATCCGAAAGAAACTTATAAAGTCTACTATTTAAACCGGTATAGGAAGTAGTGTAAAATGTCCTGCTACATTTTAGCGATAATAATTAAAATTATTGATCGTTATAATTAACCATTAAACATATCGAATAGTATATTACTTGTAATCACCTTATCGGATAAATTACTATTTAGAAAGTTGAAACAATTTGTTTAATAATGCAATAATAGCGAAACGGTTGTTTATTTATAGTTTTGAGGCGTATATCTATTTTTAGTAATAATGTTGCTAAAAATGGGAATCTATGCTGTGTCGGTTTATCTCGATTTTATTATGTAAGTTCGTAATCGAATATTTTGTGTCGTTTAAATATTATTAGATATAAATATACTATACTCTATAATATTATGTTATTTTGCGGTTTTTATACGCATACAATTATTTGTACTTTTCATCGATCAAAATTAATGTAACATTTATTCAATTCGTTTCAATATGAAATATTCAGAGTAATAATAAAATAACATTTATAGAAACTATCGTTAGTTTCGATTTTGGAAATTCAGCAAATTCGGAATTCGTTATTATACGTTCGATGTATTTTGCATATCCAAATCGCAATTAAACTTTGACCTAGTCTAAATTCAAAGATATTGTGCAAAAAAAATGATTACTTTTTTAAAACAACAAAAAAAAAAGTCCATTTGTAATCAATCGCACTCTCACTTGGTTACAGAGGCTTTCTACATGATGCATCATTATTAAATCAATTTTTTTTTTTGTTAATTGTTTCCATTCATTCACACGAAATCGATGAATTACTAATAACTAGATATCACGAAAAAAAGTTTTGAGGTTTCGATTTAATTAGAAAAATTATTGATTCAATTTAAATTATGTCATTCGTATAACCTAGATAATAAGCAACATTTCTGATGACTCTATCGAATTTACAGCACGTGTTTAATGATAAGCCCAAGTTTTCTAGTTTTTAGAGTTACTTACAAAAATTTGTTTGATTTTCCTATCAATCAAAAATAAATTTGAAATTTTATTGTTGCATCATAACGTACAGGGTGTTCCGGAAATATTTTTAATCTGATTGATTTTAATTTTTCATACATACCAAATTATATTGATAATTTTGTATGGAATTTCATACAAACAAAACATTATATTGATGTTATTTTATTATCGATTAGATAGTATAAGATATAAGAATTATTTTATTAAAGAGTCTGCTCTTATTTGTCTAATACCTGGTGTTTCATATTTCTTCTACCAAACACTCTGTATACAAATGAATACGAAAAATACGAAAAAATGGCATGCCGATATCCACCTACATGTTTTACATGTGAAATTTGATTTTTTTTTATAAAACAACGGTTTTTTCTGCAACATATTAAAATAAATTAGAAATTCGCATAAATAATATTCGGTAATAACACGTGTGTCTATTTTTAATAAATCGAATTTTGACCGTTTTATTTATTTTTTTTTTGAAGTCAAGTTTCGTTCGAATTATCTAATATCTAACGATTTTTCAAAAAAAAAAAAAAAAAAAAAGAATGTTCGGAATGTTTGGTGTCAAAAATTATTGTGCTTATATCAAAATCGCGAAGGTCGTTTAACTAATGGATTTTTGCAACGGATTTTTAAAATAAATTATAATGCACATTTTTCACTACTTGATTCACTTTAATTAATTTTAATTGGTAATTAATATGCATGAATAATTGCCGAACTAAGGGCGGCAAAACGGTGAAATTGACATTCACCTGTCGAAAGTGAAAATCGATTTAAGACGACTTTATATACGATAATAATTCAATTAACAGGAATTTTTCGATTCGAATAGATCGAGCGAGTTATTTATGAACAAGTTTAGAAATTGTTTGCATTATATTCGAAAATTTATCAATCCGCATTTTCATGCAGCTACTATATGCAGCCGGTTTATCTAAATCCTTTTCGTTTTAATTAGTAAAAGATAATTACTTAATTAATAACATAAAATAAATTTCGGGTATGTAAAAACATCAATTAAAACTCTTACCTAATACATTTTTTTCCTAGTAATTTTTCCGCATGCTTTACAGATTCATCGATAACGTAACATTCAATAATTTCTGTTTTGATAGATTTCAGTAATTGAAGCATATATGTTAAAAATTTTTGTTTATGTGTAATTTCTTCGAATATTTACATATACAAATGTACGTCGATTTGTTTAAATAAAATTGTTTTTCGTTTATAGTAATCTATAATGTAGATTCGATCAAAAAAAAATTTTTGGGGCATCCATGTCAAGTACCTATCTATAAATAGTTTCTCGTACAAAGAAAATTATTTTTTTATAATGCTTATATACGTTATTCGAGGACTATTTTTACCTATTCGAGTATTAGACATATTCCAATTTGAACGGTTCGTTAAGCGAAAATTGAAATTGTATTCATCCTTTTTAATTGCTCGACCGTCTTTTTCACAACGGAACTTTCGAGCAGGTACAAAAAAGGAAGAAGAAAAAAAATTGTTTAAATAGGACAATAGCAAAGGGTTGGTGAGTTTTTTATGCATCTAACCGCCGATATTATATTTTTCACGCTATACTCATGCATACAGGAAAAGGTACACACCACATTGTAAATTATATCTCATCACGGAAATTGTTTCAAATGAATATATTGTAGCAATTAACTAGATAAAGATTGATTGATTAATTTTATAGCATTTTTAAACTATTGTAGATTAGGCGTTAATTAATACTACTGATGAAATTTGGTATATCAAAGTTTGATGTGTTTCATAAAATCAGAATATACAAAATAATTGGTGATTTAATAAATACACAACTGTTCCACTCGGTAAATTATAATATTCATAGAACTTTAAAGCTCAAAAACGTACCCAAATGACCTATTTTTATTTACTTGTAAATACAATATTTTGTTGTATGCAAATTCTCGCACAATTTTGTCGTTATTTTACCCGTTTCTGTCGTGCCGAATAGGTATATTGTAATAAAATTTAGAGTAATTAATTAAAGACTTACATGGTTGGGCGAAAGCTAAAATTTTCTCCGTCCTGACGTGATAATCATCCTCCTCCTCGGTGACGGTGTAACCGCTTTGGAAAGCCGGTTGATCGCTTTGCATGCCGCCGTTTTCCTCTTCGATTTTCATGAAAAGCTCCGAGGGAATTTGGGGTAACGGTTTTCCGGTGATGTTGGGCGCCTTCTCGAAACCGATCCGCCTCAGGATTTCGTCCTTGATGACGAGCAAATTTCTCTGTTTGATTTCTTCTCGCATCCTGCAACTGTGACAACCGGCCGTTCGACGGGGTTCTTCTGAAGCCCCCGGTTCGGGGCTTCGCCTCTTCAATATCGTATTCGATCGGTGTTTTTCCGTTATCGTGTACGGTATGAGCAGAGCCAGCACTAAATACGTTAAAATTGTTCTCGTTTCGAGCGATTTTCTAATATGAACTAGACTGTTTTTCGTCGATTCGCTTCTAATTAGTAACATGTTTTCTCTTTCTTCTAATTGTATGTTTAAATAAACAAAAAAAATAAAGTCAGTCGATTCGTATTATATAAGGTATATATCACAAAAAAATTGAGTCGGAAATTTCGCTATCACAAAGTCCGGATTGATGAAATTCGATCACAATTATCGATTTATTCGAGAAGAAAAAAAACGAACTAAAGAAAAAACGAATTATTCAAAAACGCGTTATCACATTTTTCGTTTTTAGTTTCACTTTTTTATCACTCATGTCTTCGACAACTGATTATGAGAAAATTAAAATATAGAGAAAAAAAAATTATAAATACTGACAAATTTTGCGGAGCAAACTTTTCGCTGATCACATTCGACTTTTTTCGAAATAGTCGCGTTTTCGTAAAAAGTAGATCACAAGGGCATCACAATTCGGTTTTTGGTCACACTATCAGTCATGGGTGGTGTTGGTGTTGTGGTTGTTTTTTTTTTTTTTCGTTGATCTCTTATGCGTGCTTGTACTTTTCTCTTTTTTTGATAAAAAAATAAAATTGATTCCGGTTTTGTTTTGTATCAGCCGGTATTCGATGAGATTATTTTGTAGTCTTGGCCCGCGCACTTTTTTTCTCTCTTTCTGTGCTCTTTTAAAGATGTACAATGTGCGAGCGTGTGTAACATGCACTAGAGTTTCAAAGCATAAGACGGCCCTATATATGTTGCGTGCGTCAGGATAATAATTGATAGTTTTACCAGTTCGATAAAGTCGTCGAGTTGAACCACTCTCGCGTTCTACAGGGTGTTGCATTTAACCCGCGTATACATATATAATAACGATACGCTATACGTTTCTTATGCTTTTTATCGGTCGCGTTTCGTATCGAATTTAGTATTTGAACGAATAAATTTAGTTGAAAATTATTGGGTTTTTTTTTCGATTTTATTTTAAATTTATAATTTCACTTTTTCTCTCACCGTATACACAAAGGATTGATTTATGATTTACGTTATTTTCCTAATTTAACAACTTTGTAACATTAGGACATCTGGTATATAACAGTATAGCATCAGCCATAGTAAACAATAATTTTTTGCCAGTTACTTTGTATAATTAGTTATAAGGAATTAGAAAATTAAAATTGTGGAAATTTGCTCATACTCTCATTACCGTCATCGTATCTTGGAAAATTTACACATGCTTCTATTCTTGTCACATTAAGTTGAATTTTTTTTAATTCACTCAAGGTGTGATAGTAGGTGTACAAATAGATGTAAAAATACCCAAAAAAAAATCGTTAATAATAAACAAATATATTGCGAAAGAAGCTTAATTTGTTTATTTAACACCTTGCCGGGGAATCACGGCAAAACCTAAAAAAATTCAGAAGCTATTTAGTACCTATCTGTAGACATAATTCGTTGGAATTACATAATTAATTTTCTTATACACGATTAATTCTCGTGTAAATCTAATTAACTCCCATAGGTACCTATCTAGTTAATTGACTCTCCGGAACATCATCATGAACTGATTCTTATGGGGTATAATAATCGACTCTCTTAGGTAAACAATCGACTCTATATAGGAACAAAAATATTTTCAATTTCATTACGAAATAAATGACGAAATTATACGTTTTTTATGTATTCTTTTTGGCCTGCGTCCGGTTCTCTAATATCGTCAAACGATATTGAAAATTTGTTGCTAATCACAATCGACCATTGTTTGAATTATTAAACGTATTTAAACACTAATTCGCGTTTGATTTACTATCAATACCTAATAAATGCATAATCTATACGTATGAACTTTCATCGATTGTATTATTAATGTTATTATTATTATTATTATTACATCGAATCAATTGAACGAATTAAGAAAAACTTGTGGTAGGTATAGGTTGGTATTTTTGATTTTTTTTTGGTTAGGTTAATTTGTGATTTAATTTAGTTTGACCTAGGCACGTGTGACTTCGATTAAATTCGATTAATGAATGAATGGGAACAATGCGAAATATCCATATTTATGTTAAAAATCGTTTCATTCAATTTTTTTTGGTCTAGTCTATTTATAACGGATGATTTAAGTGCGTAATTAATGTGTAGGTGGTGATTTTTTTCCAAAATTGATCTGTTGTTTTATTTTCAAAATTTCCATACCTACTATTTATGTACATACTTGTATCAAGGTTTTCCCTTATAACACCAATGTAAATATTTAAAGATTTATAGAAAGGGTTTTTGCAGTTTCTTTTTATCATTCCATAATAATAATTTTTAAAAAGCGTTATTTCGAAATCGAAACATATTCGATCGAAATGTTTCAAATTCGATTCATTTATACGAGAATATTTAACATAAGTTTTTGCACTCGAACCGTGTTGTTCACCTAGTACAAGTCCGTTAACAGGGCGAAAATAAATAAAAAAATTCACAAGTTGAAAAACTCTATTCGGCACGCGAACTTCGGATGCATTTCGACAGGTCCGTATTCCCTGTAAATTATTCTTTTAGAAATAAATATTCCGCAGAAATCTGTCTGTTAATATAATTATTGAAATTCGACGAGCAAAAATATTTAGTGACACATTTACCTAGATTTATTATTGTTATTCCTTCGAATAACGCAGATATTGTTTTATGTGCAATTAATAAAAAATTACGCAATTCTCATCGATTTACTGTGGGGAGAAACGGTGGTATCGTATTATATAGCAAGTATATCCTTTTCTTCTACCTCATATTACTCTGTGTATTGATAAATTGCAGTTTATAATAGAGAAGTTTGTGTTTGTAAAAAAAATTCGCCAGCTCGCAAACATCTTGAATTTCGTCTAATAAAGAAACACACTGCAAATAACTATAATTTAAAAGACATCGAACAATAAAAAAGAAATATTCCGTCGATTCAAATTCAATACCTTTACGCAATTGAAACATTAGGTATATAAATTGGAGATTTCTTTCGGATGCAAAAAGGTTATCGAGGTTACTTCGGTGTTAACGAATTAAATTATTCAAGTGCAAAACCGCACACGGGCACATATTACATCCTCTCTCTACCGGTGAAAAATTATTTCCTTTGCGAAAAATTTGCCAACCAAATGATATTCAAATCGCCTTTTTAATCTCTTTTGGGTACAATTGAAACAACTACTTATATGCATGTACATCCACGTGCTCGCCTAGGAAATGCAAATAATTAACATATTTTATGAAATTTAGATTCGCAATTAGGGAGACACCTGATGATCTATGCAATTCGTTCAACGGAACTTTTATACAGATCCAGAATATATACAGGGTGGTTCACTATTAACTAAAAATTATGCACTAATTACTGCTCGATAAATTAGATTAGATCAGTTTAAAATGTTGTATAAAAAGGATCGCCCTGTAGATGGGTTTAGAGGTTAGAAATTTGACCCTAAGTGACTTCGAAAAAGCAAAGGGTTGATGGCTTATTAAGTTGTTTTTTTACCTGTTATTTTTTTTGTTTCATTTCGGGTTAAAAGAGCAGGTAGAAGCCGGAATATTTAATGCAAATTCTATACGCGGTTTACATGCCAAGCGGTTGGTACATTTGATAGGTATACATATCGAATTTTTTTCTCTTTTTTTTTACTTCTTCTTGTTTTCGTTTCAATTTCGTTTTGTTCTCTTTTCGTTATTCGGAAGATTGTTATTTTAGAACTAATAAATTCCATTTTGAACAGGACCGTATTCAACACTAATGCCTATGCATATTAATCTAGTCTATTAATATTAATATATTCTTGTATATTTTTTGATGCCATGTGTGGTACACCTGCTGAATTTTACAAATTCGTATGTAACTATGCAATTTAATTTAAATATAATTCTAAATATATTTACGTTTGTACGTAAGAAAAACGAAATAAACGTGGGACCTTTTCAAACATAAATCTCTAGGAGAGGCGCCACATGCACGTTAAACGCTCCATCTATTTCATAAATATGCACGCCAAAAAAATCCCAAGGAATTTAACCGGTCGCGTTTTTTAAACGAGCGAATATCGAAAATCGAAAACTTTTACAATACAGAGCGTTCTCGAACTTATGGCGCTAAATTCTAGGGGCGGTTATAGTTTGCATAAATTTAAGATCGTTTGGCAGATTTCGTTGTTCTAAAAAAATTATAATAAACAAAATAGGACCGTTAGAAATAAATGCAAAGAGCGAATACAATCCTGGTCTAAATAGTCCAGGGTCCAGGTCCACCCCCAAGAATTTAGTGCCATAAGTTCGAGAACACCCTGTATACCTATATCTACTATACATACATATGTATATAGATAATATAAATTTTTTTTCGGCGACCTTGTAAATGTGCAACTCGCGTCAATCATGACATACTTAAAAATGAAATTTCAATATGCGCTCATATTGGACAAAACAAAAAAAAATTCGTGAGTACCTATAGGTGTATATAAATAAATAAGGCGGAATGTAAATAAAAAAAACGGACGAAATAAGAGAAAAAGGCGCATAGCATATACATAAGCATAGCTTTCGGGCGATTATGGCAAACAAGTTTTTTTATTAAACAAAACGAAATCGCTTTTTGAGGTCCAAGCGAATTAATGGTGGAAAAAGTCGATGTCGACGAACGTCTCATTCAACTGGTCCGCAATAATAAGAGATTTTTTGCCAATTTAATAATAAGGTGTATCATGTGTATTGTAATTGACTGACTGCATTTTAAAAAAGACCTTAAATCCTCCGCTCTTTTCGAAATGCCGCTCGCTATGCCATTTTATTTACCATCCATCAGTGGTGGAACGAACGAAAAATTTCTTTTTCTTCATCAAAATACACTCAAAGTTGAGAAATATTTGTTTCTCAACAATTGAAATTGGTGAGAAATAAATGAGATAATTCATACACAATTGAGCTTAGTTTTGAGACATGTTTTACGCATAATTGGTAAGATAATTGAGAGATTGATGATCATTGTGATGTAGTGAAAATACATCATAAAAAATTGTACAGGGTGTCCCCGTAAAATAGACCGTATTCGAACGCCACTGGGCCGTAATCTGATTAAAAGTCTATAACGTGGGTGTTCTGGCATATCAATTTTTTTTCGTTTTTTTTCCCCCCCCGTTTTGTTTTCGATGAGGACCGTCACTAACGAGATTTCTCGAAGATGAAAAGACATTGAATTTGCGTTGAACAAGTCGCCGCTCGTTTTACATAAATACATAAAGGTCTCGATTTCTCGTAATGATCGCGAAAAAAAAAAATATCGATTGTGCTGACGCGTTCATACATTGTATTATGTATCAATAAATGGAAAATAGATCGATTCTCTTGGGTAGATAATTATGTAGACTCTTTTACATAGCCAATCATTGATTCATAGAAGTTTTAGATTAGTCCAGAGATGGTCAAATCGGGTCTCCGGGCGGGTCATGTTTTACTAACACCTTTCCACCAATCCCTATATATTTCGAAAAAAAAAATTGATATAGGCACAATTTAGCGGTTTTTAGGTGTTTTCTGAATTCACCATTTACAAGAGCAAATTGTCTAAAACCGTTTCAGTTGTACTCCGAGTATATATATATATCTTCCAGTATTTATTTAAAATCGTCGCCACAGTTAAATGCAGGGGCATTGTAATAGAGAAACGATCCATTTAATAATGTACAAGTACGTGGACGATTTATGTGATTTATTCGGGATGGGTGCGGTATTTCTGGCGAATGTTTCGGTGCAAGTACCTCCTCTACTGATTGCTATTGTAAAACGAAATTTCGTTTTGGAAACAATTCAAAAATGTGTCGGCCGTTTAAATGTTCGTCTTCAATTTATTTTCAAATCGATGATTTATCGGCTCGACTGCGATTTATAATGTTGATAAACTCGCCTTGTCTATGTGTGCGAATACTTGGTCAAATGTGAGTAAAAAATTATGTATCTATTTATCCGATATATAGAGTGATCCAAATATCGTATTGATATTATTATTAATCAATTGTACGAAAGGAAAAGTTCCAAGACATAAGAGATGTTCATCTACTTTATAGGAGGAAAGTCCTTTGAGTAGGTATTTATTGTCACATGTATAACATGTATAAAAAGTCCCCATGCATGTTTTCCACCTGATACTTTTTGCAACAATGTTGATAAATAATAATTAATTAAACAAATCGAGATAAACGCTATGTTTAGACTAAATTCTGACAAATTATTTCATATACATAAATATGTATGTATGAACATATTGTATAAAGAGGTTTGATTAATGATAACGCTAACAACTGGTTTCGTTCGACGTTTAAAACCGAAAGAAATCCATTTTATTTTATACCATAATCGCTTAACATTTAACGAACGATTTTGATTTGAGCAAAGCTACCGGATCGATAAAGTCGTAGTGTTTGTTACCAGAAATTTTTTTTATATTTATTTTCTCGCTCTTTTTTCTTATAATATTTACACAGTTTGTTTTCTATTACAAATTGTTTTGAATGCTTCAAAAATTACTTCAAAAGTTCACTAAAGTATAGTCAGATATTTGTAAATATGAATAAAAATATTGCAAAAAAAAATCTGCAAAAACAGTGTTTCATCTTTTCTTACTCAAAGCTCAATGAATAATTTATTTTAATAGATCAGAGTGATGAAAATTCTTTTGAGGCATTATTAGGTATATTATTAATCGGGGTCACAAAAAATATAACCAACAAAATACAGAAGATATTGATGGTAAATTCATTGTTTTGCGATACGTCCACATTTTTTAACTGGGTTCCTAAAATAACGAGCGCTAACTTACCTAAATATTTATTTTTAATTGTTCATCGAACGCAAAATTTCGCACTTAAACCCGTTGCACTTGCAAATTCTGCATTCGTCGGTCGATTTACTAAATAATAATTGCATTATCCGACAACAAGGATCGCGAAATTCTGATAAAAGAAAATTTGATTTGCTTTGCTATTATTCGAATTTCGTTCAAGGTTAATAAGGAAGTGACCCATTGTGGAATTCTATATACATAAACAGATTGTCGCTTAATTTATTATCTATTAGATATTTGAGAGAAAGAAATTTGTTATTTTTTTATTGATTAATTTTGGAATCTTATCTAGCCATAGTTGACCTATTAATAATATAACGGTTGCAATTTTTTGAATGGTTATTAAAAATAATGTAGGTAATGGAGTAGATAATGGATTTAGGTATATGACCTAAATTCATCTTTATTTTTATAAATTTTTTTGTTCATCCTATACCGAATTACCGACGCATCGCCCACGCGCTTTTCCCCGACAATTCGCGCTTACAAGCGAAAAAATATATCAGGAGTAAATATCCAGACCAGAGTCAGTTTCCAGACGTCATGCAATTTATCCAGAAGCGCGAGAAAGGTAAGATTTTCCAATGGCGTGGGTCGCTTTCTTTGGAAAAGCGCTCTGACGTCTGGATGAAAAATGCACAAAAAAATCACCTCGTCATATTTTCCAAGCGGAAAACAACCGCCCCGAATCGCTTCGAATTTCCCTTTGTTCCTGATGACCGGGTTTTTTTTCTCTCTCCATACAACTAAAACAATTCCAATGTCGAACGAATAGAAAGTTAAGGTTAATCATCGCAGTTATCGCCCCTCGAACAGCGGGGGGGGCCCGAAATGGAAACCATCCGAAAAATCGACAATCGATCGGCCATGAAAAACCGCCCAAATTTTCATACATATATAACCCACCTAATGTACTTTCACTGTATAGCCTCGATGGCGTTTTATATACGAAAGAAAACCGAGGAAGAAATCATCAGTTTTTCCTAAATAAATAGGTACATTAAGGTTCTATCAACGTCTAGAGCCCGGTGAATCGGAGACTCTAAGGCGACACCGTCTCCAAGAGCAACTCGGACTCCTGGTGGTATCCAGACGGCGGAGAAACAGACATCACAACGCCCCGTCTGATCCAATTATTTCGGTTAGAAGAGCAAACAAAATTGCCAATGCCAGACCCTTAATCTGTTTTGTTAATTCGCCAGACGTTGACGGATTTCGCGAAAGTAAAAGTAAATGAAATAAAAACGAAAAAAAAAATAATTGGGTGAATAAATCGTAGAGTAGGTTACTGTAGGTGTGGGCGATTGAAAAAAAAATTGCCTAAAATTGTAAAAAAAAATAAAGAATTTACACGTAGTGGAAGGTAACAGAATCATAATCTTCCGTCAAAGCCCGCAAACTGCGGAAATCAAACACTGTAAGTCAATATTTTTTTCGCTTCGATAAAGGATTGTTACCAATTCATTTCCGGACTATCGAAATGGTTTTTTTTTGCTCTTCAAGGTGGAAGTACTTGTAGGGAATCCCGGACCCTTTCCCACTTCTATTTTGAATTTATTTTCAAACAATATGCGATATTATAGAACCGGGGAATTTTTCACGATTGGGGGTAGATTAAGCAGAAATTAATGATGTGTGTAATTGTCTTGTGATTCAAATATTACACCAAAATTTGGATAAAAACTAACAACTAAATCTAGTGAAGAAACGATTTTATTTTTAACAATTTATGATAAATCAGGACTTTCTTTTATCAATTTTTTTAAAATTCGATCCAATGGATTCGGCAACCAGAGTTGCACGAAGATTCATTACAGATTTCTTTTAAAAATTTACGAATCTTAATTGGCGATTCGTCCGAAAGATGTCGTCGTTGGTCAGATGTTGGAAAAATATTCTTTAAATTTGAAAATATCGTTCACACCTAATCCACCCTAATTAAACATACATATGAACTTATTAGCAACCTAGTTAGGCAAAAATTAACGCATTTTCGGAACTCGTGAACCTACCAATCGTAAATTTAATAACAATTTTATGTTATGTAAACATATTAGTGGTTAATTTTTTTTTATTTTCCATATTCCCGAGCCATTTGAAATATGACCCAGTTTGCTCAAATGACTCATCATAGGTTACATACTTGCGGTTAAAAAAAATACGAAAACCCGTTCCCGGTCCGCGTATACAGGGTGTTAGTTAATAAGTACGAAAAACTTCAGGTGGTGATTTTGCATGAAAAAAATAATAATATTTTGGTATATAAACATATGCCCGCAAATGCTTCGTTTTCGAGATATGGGGTGTTAAAGTTTCTTTTTAAAAACCAAAGATTTGTTTATTTCTTCTGAAACCAGACGAGATATTCAAATGAAATTTGGTGGATTTTGAGAGGTAACTTTTACGCATTATTTGACATAAAATTCAAAATTTTACGTTCGTCATTGTCGCATATACGGGTAATAATATAATTTTTTTAAAGAAAAAAATATAATAGCTACGCCACTGTGGCATTTTTATTAAAAATTCAATTACGAATGAATTCCTCGTTCAATTTGTGACAAAAAAACTCTCTTGTGTTTTTTTCGTAAGGGTCGCTGTTTTCAAGTAAAAAAATAAAACATGTCGACGTGTATTTTTCATTTCCTCAATACATCATTATTTTTCCATACAGAATCACCCCTTAAAGTTTATCGCACTTATTAATTAACACCCTGTATAAACACCATAAATACATATATATACATAGGTATAAGATGTATTATATTTTCTATACACGGTGCCGCGATATCGATATCTTGGCGCCTGTTATAATATTTCTTGTTTCCTATTATAGAAAACCTTCGAATATTCATTATACGCATATACGATGGCATTCGAAATGAGTAACAGTTATCCCCTTTACCCGACGACATAGTAATATGCAAATCGGACGGCGCTTAAACGATCTATACACTCGAAAAGGAATTTCGCCATACACGGTGGCACAAATTCCCTACAAAAACTTTCTAGGTACTTTCGTTTTGTAACTAGCGAAAAAGTTACCAAAATTCTGACATATGTCGAGCTTTAGACTTAGTTTTTTTTCGCCTCCAATCAGCGAATCGTTCACTGTGAGGAGCTCTATACAGATAAGAGTTGATGACCAAATCGGTGATGATTTGTAGTTGTTTGGAAAGTTATTCGATCGATTCATCCTGTATAAGTTTGTATCACCAAGCCCCTCGGTCTCGGACCATTATTTATATACTTTCGGAAAAAGAAAAATGCGTTCGCAACAACAGGTATACACTATATGGTGTACCTATATGTATATCGACCTTTGCGTTAACAATAGAGAAATGATTTTTTACCAGTTCGTTAAAGTTGTGTTGCTATGGGCTTTTGTCGAGACGATTCTTTAGAGTAGAGAAAGTTATCTCTCGAGTGCATGTTATATCGAATTTATTCGATTATTCGATTGCCCACGAGACATTCCGGATTATTCCGGGTGCGTTTAATTAACGAATAAATTAATCGAAATATGAAAATTCTTCTTTCTAACTATGTTTATATACGCCGGTGTTGGTATAAAAGTTCCCGAACGCCGTTAGATATTATTTATTTGAATACCTTTTAAACGGCCTAATAAAAAATAATTAACGCCGGAGGATCCGAATCCGAATCGCAGGTATAATACCTATAATATGTTTATATAAATGCCTAAAAAGTGAAACGTTCCGGCGCCCTTTCAGCAGGATAACGAATTCGATTGTCAACGCCGGTCTATCTACAAGAAATATAGTTTTATTTTTACAATATTTCAAAAGGTTGATGCAACAAACGCCAGTTCTGGTGAAAGATTATCCCGATCTTACGCGGTAATCTGTGATAAAAATCGAATTAACAGGACCGTACCGGCCCCAAAATGCCCTTAGTAAAAACTTACAACGATGACTTGGATATCAATAAAAATCAACACCTAACACTGATGGTTAAATTAACTAATTACTAGATGATTAAATGAATAAAAAATCGCACGTTTTTCCTCGCATTTAGAGTATGCTATCTATCTACCCCCTCGCTTAAAGTTTCGAAAAAAGAAAAATAAAAGGAAAAAAATCCAGCTCTTTGTAGGTTCGAGCATAAATTTGAATATGTAATTCTTAACGTCTTAATTATGGGTACGGTGTGTGGCGAAGCCGGTAAACTCGTTGGGTACTCTATGGTGTATATAAATATGTTTGCGTGCGGTCGATCAGTGTTGGAACTCGAATTTTCGATTGTTGTTAAAAATATTTATTTAAAAAAAACTCTATCACTCAATTTCGATTAAAAATAAATATACGGCGAGTACCGCAAGGATGTTAAATGAAATGATTAAACGGAAGATAAGAATACCTCTAATATAACTTTTGGATATTTCGAGATTATAAACGGAACGATGTGATGTGGTGTGTGACAAATAATTTTATTGAAAAATTTTATTAGGTAATTAAATAAAGTGTCGTTGAATAAATCCTACTCCACTGAAATTTCATTGGTCCTAACCGAGAAGTCTGCGTGCTCGAAGAATATCTTCATCAGTATTGTAGTATTTATTACACCAATATAACTGGTAACAAGCCGACGTTCTCTCACTTATTGACCACACGGAATCGCTCGTCAATTTCACCAGGACTATACCTATAGGTACTTTTTATTTTTATTATTTTGAGAATTATTTTAAGATCTTTTTTTGATAATTTATTCGAGCTTACGAAGCTTTGAAGTTTATAAATTTACATCAGATAGTTACATACTTGGAATTGTGGGTTATGTAAAAGTGTATATCTATTTGTTATTTCTTACATATAAGGTGTAGATTGTAATCTTGCAAATAACTTATTTATCTGGGCTTTTGATAAATCGACCCTAAGTGAATGGAGTTGAGACTGACTAATGTGGAATTCTTCTCTACTGCCACTATAGCAACTAAATGTTAGATTTTATAAGAACCAAATTCGCGAATTGTAACTTTATGTTATCTAGAAGTATTTGAGTACACAAGAGAATACAAAAAAGAGGAAAAATAATATAAAAGCGGACGGTTTATTTTTGCTAGAAATTCTTATAAATCGTATGAGAAAAATTAACTAACATTTAATTTTTTTGGATACTTGTTAAGAAAATATTTAGTCTTATTCAAACGATTTTAATTTTTTTATATTTTACGAACAAAAAAAAAGAAACTTGCCATCAACTATACTAACCATATTTTTACATATTTCCACACCAATTTGACTCGCATAAAAATCCTTCGCAACAAATCGAATAACATTTAATAATAATCGCGAAATATCATCACCGTAAAAGCTCACGATCTCGGAAACTTCGTGGAAGTAGTAACTTGGAAAATGCGATTATAAAGTTGTGGCGTTTTTTTTTTCTCTCTACATTTTGTGTAGACATAATTTTGCCGGTTTTTCTGATCGTTTACATTGAATCTTGACCCAATGCAATTGTCGAAATGATTTGCGAACTCTTCTAAAACTGGGTGTACAGGAAGTGCGCTCATTGTCCTTAAATTCGGTCCCAGTTTTCCAAAACTTTCCGGAAAACCCAATAACGAACAATGTCGTCTTTCTTTAGACCGAAAGTAAAGCTTTTTACACCCGAACTTATCGATATATTATTATTTAACTGCCATTTCATTGGCTATAATTAAACATACAAATATGATGATAATATTCCTTCGAAAGTGAAAGAGATATTAAAACTTCAAATCTAGTTGATTAGTGTAATATAATCGAGCATTTTGGAATCGGAATCTATAATTTTCAATTAACGACAGTTTTCATTAATTATGAATAATTAAAAAGCGCATTGTGACACTCTATAGAATCTGATAAGATCGTATTTATAAGGTGAATTCGAGGAATTAATTCTATTTTTATTGGATCGTATTAAATTTCAATTAATCTAGCCGCAAACATGGCGAATTAGTGTCGCCTGCGATATACGCGTAAAAACACCTTCATTTCCGCTGCGAAAAATATATTTATCCAAAATAATTCTCTCTAATTTCTCACTAAATTATCTCTAAAATACGAAATAAATGTTTAAAAAAAACGTCTATTGTTCTCATACTACTCGTGCATGATGGGTTGTCTAACTTGCCAAATTTAGACTTTTATTATACAGGGTGTCTACTATAAGAAGTACCAAATTTCGGGAGGTGATTATACCAATAATTTCGAACCAAAACTGATGTCCTATAACAATTTTTCGAGAAGTTAAGTAGACACACCTACAAAAAAAATGTTTTATTGGGGAACTTTCCCAGCCTAGTTCAGTGCAAGTTACACAATTAACGATAACGTAACGTATAACGTATAACGTAAAGAGAGTGAGTACGGAATGACCCGCTATGTGTAGACCACGTGAGTATCTGTATATAATATATCTAAACGCCCCC
The DNA here is from genome assembly GCA_918026865.1 of Phyllotreta striolata. Classification (NCBI taxonomy): domain Eukaryota; kingdom Metazoa; phylum Arthropoda; class Insecta; order Coleoptera; family Chrysomelidae; genus Phyllotreta; species Phyllotreta striolata. The sequence goes on along the minus strand of OU900097.1, from coordinate 9,334,367 downwards.
GCTAGAGCGGTGGTTAAAATGCCGGGCGATATAAACAGTGTTAGAGAAGTAAATTAGACCGCTGGAAAAGAAACCACCCTCTACCAGAAGTCAGGATGAGGAACAAAATAAAGTTTAGTTAATATCATAGAGAAAATATAAATGTTGAATAGTATATAGAGGTTTAAGCATAGCCGAATTGATGGCAATGGCATGTGGCATGTGGCATGTGGCATGGAATGGAGTCTCGTCAGTTGCCATCCGAACGCCGCATTGGTAACAAATGAAACGCGAGCGCGCGCCAACTTATATTGTAGATATAGGGAGAGAGACATTCACATAATACGGAAAAACTTTTGCGCTATTTAGTTGTCGGGGGTCGGTCGGTTTTTTCGTTATTTCTTGGTCGTTCCCGGGCCCGGAGGAAAATCAAAAATCGGTGTGATAGTGACCGAAGAAATTTAACTCTCTCTCTTACTCTCGCGTTTTTTTTGTTGAATTATTTTTCATCCAAATATATACCTAAGAGTGGAGCTGTGAGATTTTTTTTTTGTATATCGTAGTGGAAAGGAAGAAAATGTGCGACTTAACGTTAACGGAGAACCAGACTGTTGTTGTTGTTGTTGTTGTTGTTAACGCGAAAAGGTTATCGATGGGAGAAAAATTCTACTGCAGCAAGCGGTAAAGTCGAAAGAAATTAGAGCAAAAATGTTAGAGGAAGATAATAAGGCTTATAAAATTTTAGATAGAAAATATTCAAGTAATTCAAGGTAATAGGAAATATTTTTTTTCTATAAAAAATTATAGTTACCCCGTCCAGAACAAAACTATATATAGATATATAGATATAAATATAATAACGCAATAAATATACCTAAAAATGGCTGTATACAAAAATTATTACAACCGCAAAGCCCATTGGACTTTAATGGCAATTTCATGTTTGTATCTTCTCTGTAGTATTGTGAGCGCCGAAAGGGTAAGACATCCTCATATGAAACGTGCGGAACCCGGTTGGTCGCAATTAGAAAAATCATCATCGAGTAATTCGAATAAAAATTCGATACTCAGTTGCCCGAATTGCCTTTACGAAAACGAATTAGATAGAGAGAAAAAGGAGACGGACAAACTTAGATTAGAAGCGATCAAACGACAAATTTTACAAAAATTAGGTTTGCGACAAAAACCGAACGTGACGCATAGTCTTCCTAAAGAGATTATTTTGGAAACGCTCGTTAGAACGGAGGACGAAGATAGCGAAGATTTTTTAAGGAATTTTGATAGAGATGAAATTTATTCGACTACTAGCGCTAGGAATAATATCATGGAGACTGTCGATGTTGATGATTTCTACGGCAGGACGTCCGAAATCATTTCCTTTGCCGAAGAAGGTAATTAATTAATATTTTACTATACCTATATAGATATATTAATATTCATTTTATCCTAAGTTTTTTTTTATATGTATAAAATTCAAGATAAAATGTGTAGGTACTAAGAGAATGTTATAAAACTAGTGTATCTACAAATTTTGAAGCAAAATGGAATTACAAAATTCAAATATTTTATTTTATTACACACATGCATTTGCATATATCAAAAACATTTTTTTTAATAACAAATTTATGAATTTTTTCGCGTTTATAAAAATAAAATTCTCCTGTAAACGCAAAAAAATTTTTTTAGAATTAATTGAATAAAAGTTTCTTACCCACGTGACGATTAAAAATTAATTTTTCAAATTTATACCTATATGTTAAAAAATATTTCCTGATATAACCATTAAGTACTTCTTAAAGACGGAACATAATTTAGTTTATTAATTATTAGATTGTTAGTAAAAATTATTTATGCTTCTTTTTTCTTCTTAATTATACCGAGGATCGGTTTACAAATCCTTTAGCGAATTTTTTGCCTCCTGGGAGGTCCTGCGGTACTTAAATTGCTACATGAGCATAAACGTTTCTTAGCTCAAAACAAACCACAATAATTCCAATATCCTATTTATTTCTTTAGTAAATATATTTATTCCTTATTATACCATTGAAAAATCATGCTAGTTGAAACGAAATTTGATTTATTAGTACTCCAATAACAATTTTTATTCTTAATTATTTCTAATATTTCTCGGCGATATATTTTTTTTTCAAATTTCTCGTTATCGTACTTACACTTACTACACCAATTTAATGACCACGTTTTGAAATGTAAACATCGGCAGCTGACGTGCAAATGCATTTTAATATGTTTCCCCCGCGAACGTTACCACACAAATAATTTTATACCAAAAAACGAGCAATTATCAAATAAACAATTCGATTAATGAGCCGGTTTTTCGCATTCCCTCGCGAAAATTCGCATGTTTTCCAATTCGACCGGTTTTCATTAGGTCAAAATTCCGCTATCGTTTCTCACAGTCATCATATAGCGCAGAAAACTGTTTACGTTCGTCGCACTGGAGTTTTCCAAGGGAAGAAATTCCGCGGAATTTTTATTCGTCCGAGATTCCTGCATAAAAAACCGACTGAATTCGGTTCGTTCGGATCGAAATGTAGCGGAGACGAAGCCATTTCGACGCTATCAAAATAAATTATCGTCAGTTATGCAAATACCTATGCATGTATATACCGAAAAGAGAATCATCCTAATTAATCTCCAATTAATTAATCGATATATACCTGAACAAAACTATAAACAATAGTTTTTTTGTGGAAAAAAAAATCATTTCTTTAAAGCACGACAAAATCGGTTGTTTGCACGACAATACAAATCTAAATAGTTTCAGTCCGGTGATGTATTCGAGAGGAAATTTTCGTTTAAACAAAACTGTGAGAGTGGACGCGAATCGTCCATTATTTTCCATTTACAAGTCGAAGTTTTAGTTAATTTGACGAGAAAACTTTCGGCGACATTCGATTCCGATTCAATAAAGAGAAGAAGAAGAAGAAGAAGAAAAAAAAACGTCCGTAAAAAGTTTCGGTCGATTCGCCCTTGGAAAACAGCATAATTTAAGCAGTTATATCGACGTCGCGGCAACTCGGGAGGAAAAAAATATATCAAACGGACTTTAAAAATTGTTTACCGCTCGATTTTATTTGCAGTGCAATCGAATTTTAGAGATGAATCGATTCGAATTGTAGTCCGGTCTGGTCCGGCTTTTTGCTAATTGGCTTCTTTCGCTTTCACTTTATTTTCCGTCAAAAATTCCCGCGAGTATAAAGGGAATAATGAATTTTTAATCTCATTACACGGAGTGGTCCGATGTTGTAAATTCGATTAAATCGAGTCGGGGAAAAAACTTGAAAATCTCTTTAACCGTATTGCATACAGTTGGATTTTTATTCGATTTTATCTAATGTTTCCCTGCACGCGCAACTTATCTCTACTCTATTCTATAGTTAATTGTTTTAAACACTAATAAACATTTTTTTAACCATTTTATATTCCACAAAAAACCGAACAAATTATTCTAATTGGCGCAGTCAAAAGGACTCAATTTATTCAATGTAATACAGGAAAATTATATGTTATATACGCGTTAGAGGGGTGTGAATAAATTTAGGGCGGATTGTTGTGGATGCTTTTGGAAGTAGCGTGAAATTAATGAAAATTTCTCATCGACCTCCGAAAGTATTTTTCGCCCGGAAAGGCTCATTATTAATTGTCTTTTACGATGATATTTATCCTTGACTTACTTATCGGCTCATTTCCTCGTCCGGAATTATTCGTGCACATTAAATTTAGCTTTATACGGAATTAGTTTTAAACGGAATGGGGCCCTTTTATTATTTATTAATAAACTATATAAAGCGTATCGATTCGAACTAAACGGTTGTCGATCATTTGTGAATATGCCCCATTCGATTTGTTTGAGTTTTAATTAATTTTTATCCCAGCGGCATATATTTTGTGAGAGCATTATTTATTTATGTATTTAATAAGGTTCGAATTCTATTTTGAGGGTATAGGAATCTTCGTGGGATATTAATGATGAAAAATTTGAAGAGTTTTAAATAGTACTAAAATATCTGAAAAAAAATTATGAAAAATTTTGCAAATAAACAATTTTTCGATTTATGCATAAATATAACATTTCAACGCGTATATTACAGTCTTTATAAACTTTTTACTTGGCAAGTTTCTGGTCATAATATTCTTGCAAAACGGCCGGAATAATATCACAGTGCTGGGGCTATATAAAAACATATAAATAGATAAGTGCATGCAAAGACGAAATACGTAAAAGTGATAGGCAATAAAATTGTTTTGAAACTATTAAAAATCCTCCTCTAATTCTCCCATGATGGGGGAGGGAACCAGATATAACCCCACAAAACGACGTCGAAATATACTTACATTATAATTCAATTTCACATGTATCGATTTTTATTTAAATGAATAATTTATCGAATTAAGCAAGGTATTTTCCAAAAAAAAAAAAATCAAATCCTGATCCTGAATAAGGATAACGCGAATTTGTGAAAATTTTGTTGAAAAACCACCTAAAAGATTAACAAAATGTATCAACAATGTACAACAAAAAAATATATCTAAATAAAAAAAAAACTTGATCCTGATCCTGAACTACCATGAGGATAACACGTGATACCGGCCACCACGTGTTCCACGCCATTCCATTCCCTGCAAGTTCGAACATCGTCCGTTGCGTTTCAATTCCCTTATACTAAAGAAAGATACAAAGTATAATACGATGTATATACATCAGAAGGAAGGGAAAGAAAGAAAAAAAAAAAAAAAAAAAATAGGGAGGAGATCGCAGGTCTCCGGCAACGCGTCCTTGGACAGAAGAAAAATCCCGTCTGCGAGGATCTTACAGACTATGCGGCGATGTTATCAGTTTTTCGAGAGGCCTGTTAAACATGATGGCAGGCCCGGCTGGGCGTCGGGACGCTGAGACTCAGCCGTCAGGTTGGAGCCGACGGCATCGATCGGTTTGCCGTTGGCCGACGACTGCTGGTTTACTTACTACTATAATACTATATATCTATACTACTATTGCTACTACGTATATATATATATATATATATGCCGCCGAGAGACCGGTTTCCAAATGGAAATTCGGGATATTGTACAATGGATATTTGGGGTGGAATGTGTGTTGGAAATGAAGGACGAAGAGGACGATCCGATGCATGGATGGTGCGATGACGGGACGCTGTCCGATGTGTGGATAAGGGTTCTATATATACAGGGTGTTTGTTAATTAGATGTTTTTTTTTTCGTAAAATAATCTTGGAGATACTAATACTCGCTAAATGTTAAAAAGGGTTTGGGAAAGTTGGGGGAAAGAGGTTAGAATTTAGTCGTATTTTTTCGGGAAATAGCACGCCGGATTAGAATCAAAAATCGCTATAGTTATTATTTTAATATGCTTCTATTTCGGAATATTCGCAAAGAGAATTTTTAATTCTGTTATAGACAAATTTATCAACTAATTGCAAAAAAATTATCAAACACAATGATTCGAATGTTTGGAAATTTCGATTAAATTTTTAATGAACCATCCAAAGCGCCCGTTTTCGTGTCGGTGATTCGAATAAAAAAATAATTTCCAAGTGCATTCCACTCAAAATTTTTCACCAATTACTAATTATTCCAAAGTGTATCGAAAACGAAAATTTATCGCGATAATTATAATATTTCGGGATTTATTCACTCGTAAAAATTCGTACTGAATTAGGTATATCCACATTCAATTAAAAATCTAATTAGTATCAATACTATTTAATAATTATTTAATACACGTGGTATAGAAAAAAATATACCAAACTAACTCTACACAATTTTATCGACGATGATTTTTTCCTAATGGAAAACAAACTGAACCAAAATTGATAATTAATGATTGGAAAATAATACTCTTCTCCTCTTCCGGCATAATTCCCGTGGGCGTTTCAAGTATTGCTTTTAATGAATTAGGGAATAAAGTCTATATACAGGACGTCCCGAAATTAATTCAACAAAAATTACTCGGCGAAAACATCCTGTATACGAATAATTTAGGATCCAACTTGGCCAAAATTTGACAACGCGGCGAAACATCATATAAACATAACAGAGATATGTGTGTGTTTTGTATCTGTAAGTCCTTTTCGATTTTTATGTATCATTTTTCGGACAACTTTCCGTCCTTATACATAAATCAATCTTCGCTTCGAGGGAGCATCAAAACTTGTATTTTGTTTCGCCCCCCCCGGATTTTTTTTTCGATTTTATTCGCGTTACAAAACCGGCTTTAAAGCGAGTTTGATATTCATTTAACCTAATTAAACCGGCCGTTCGTATATAGCATGTTTTCGACTAGTTCTTCGCTGTTTATTTATAAAGTATGCACTTTAGTCACGGAATAATTACAGATTCAAACGGTTCGATTTTTTCAAAGGTGCTTTCGCGTTCGATATTTCACCAATTCTCTATTATACACATTATATTCCTTATACCAGTCGACGCCGTAAATTATTCAGTTAATTTCGATTAGACTTTTAGCGATGATTCTTTTATATATGCAACGATATGCATCGTTTATCTACCTTCTACTGATTAACAATAATCAGTACTACCCATTATGGGGATGCTGATGCATCAGAAGGAATCAAAAAAAAATGCAATTCTCATTAGAATGTCTGAGAAAGGAGCACCAACAAAACGGTTATCCGGCCGTCGAATCGAAAGGCCCCGGCGGGAGGGAAGTCGATATGCAGTAGGAAGAGAACCAAAAATGCTGTAATGCTATCGGAGATTCCGCGGAAGTTCGGAAGTTGCGAATAAAATCAGGAAGGCAGAAGGCAACTCGGATGACTGACCTCGCGACTGATTCTGACTCAACGCATTGTTGCCATACGTTTTTACTGTGGAAAATGTTTCGCGAAAAACCAACGTTTTGCTATTCGGGTGAAATTAAAAGGCTTTGTAGGTGAGGAATTCCGCCGGAATTTTAATTCGAGGCTCCTCCGCCAAAATTTTGAAACTCCTCCGCCAAAATTTAGAAGCTCCTCCGCCAACATTTTAAAACGAGCTTTAAAGTTGTGAAGTATTTCTCGTTAATTTTAACACTTTTTTTACTTTTGCAATAGATTAATTAAGTACACAATTATTTAATCTCGTATACACTAATTCTTTATATTCGTTTATAGAATTTTTCACCCCGTTATCACCCAATAAACGAGGATATTTTTCAACGCGCCACCGTCATTCGTAATTTCGTACAGCGAATTCTATCGATTAAACTATTATTTTAAGCCCGAATACAATAGCAAAGTATCCGGTTTTCGATGCCGGGCTGGGATTTCATGGCGTGAGTCCTTTCGTTTCCAGAAGGGTCGCGGAAACGAATACGCCAACTCCCATATGTATTCGTGATTAAACCATTTCAAAGACTTCATCGTCAATTATCGACGGGTTTTTCTGCTTTATTTCGTGCGCCAACTTCCATTTATTAGCGCGTTCATATTTACTATTTGTAAGAAAAATTGTTACCCCGCGTTATTAGTATTTTGCCTAATAAATTGACTGAATAGATATCTAATCAATAGGATAATTGAGCAATTTATTCGAAAGTATAATATGTTTAAAAGTGAACAAACCGTTTCGTCATCAAGCATAAAACCCCAAGCACAATATATTATAGTCATTCAATCGTGTTTACTCGACTCTAAACTATACTAGACGTTTCGAATAAAATGTTATGTTATTCGACGATTACGACATCAGTCGAGTACTTAAATTTCAAACGTAATATGCGAAAGCAGTCGTAACTCTTTGGCGAGAGTGAGAGAAAGAGACAGAGCTTATATTTTGGCGGAGGATCAGCATCAGGCGAGGCCATTTTTTTTTAAACAAGGAATAAAAAATAATCAAAACGGACGAAGCGGTTAATTTTTTAATTAATTAAACCCGCACGCCAATGGACGAAACTAAACTGCACGGCTTCGCAAAAGCCGGTAATATAATTCGAGAGAGAGAGAGAGAGGGGCTCGAAAAAGCGTCGAATTTCCCGTATCGGGCGTCGCGATGCGCCTATCTATAATTATAGAGCAATTATAGAGAAACGAGGCGAAAAAAATAAATAAAAAAAAACTCTCGCCGGTCCTCGACCACTTCAAACGACGTGAGGAAGATCAAGGTTGGGAAAACGAGAGGAAAACGCGCCACGTGCGGGCTCAGGTGGCGCGTGAAAATCTCGCCGGGCGTAGAAAAGACAAAAAGGATAATCGGAAAAATCGGGATAATCGGGAAAATCGCATCGCCCAAGCCGTTTTCTTTTATATTGCGGTTTCGTCTCGACTCGAAAATGCCCCTATAAGTGATAATTTTATAATTCATCACTCTCTTAAACTGTTCAAAACACTTTAGAACGCCTCAAAATGATTTAGAGAATATTTCAGAATGATTTAGAACGCCTCGTGATGATCTAGACGGATTAGATACTTGCTCAATAAGATAGTTGATCAAAAAGAAAATTGATTGAATATACTTGATCAATAGGAATAATTTTATAGTCAACACTTTTGAAAATTGTTTATACTCGTATATAGAAGAAGCAAGTATGGTGGAATTATGGGGGTATAATTTCATGGGGGACGAGTGGCGTTCTCTTCGGTTTACGTGCCTTCCGATGGACGAAAAACAAATAATGGGTGTAATAAAAGAGGCAAAAAAAAATGTCGGAATGGAGATTCTTCTTCGGGATAAGTGTATTGGACCGGGGACGAAAAAATAGAAGGAAAAAAAAAAAAACGTCGAACGTGGGGCCATATTTCGTCTGATCGGAACGAAAGCGGAAATGGGCGAAATAAATATTTTACTTTCGAAATGACCGCGAGAGGATAGTGTTGAATAAACGATTTTAAACTAGTTAGATGTTGAAAAAATTGTAGTCGCTTTCGAGACGAATCAAACAACATTTATTGCTATAGGAAAATACCGTTATACTCAAGGACGAAAATTCGCTAGTAATATTTCAGGATCTTCACAAGTTGCCAAATTTTTTATCGTTTACGAGCAAATAACCCATAACTACAATAACACTGTAGATTTACAGAGTGAGTCATGTTTCGCATGTTTATTTGTACCACCCTATATTAATATCATAATGAATATTTAAGGCCCAAAGAAAATTGTTTTCTCTTATATAAAAGATAGAGAACGAAGAGAATACATCGCCGTGCATTTTGTATATTTAACCATCCCGGATTCGTATTTATCTACTAAAGAACGAAGTCTTCTTCGGGAGTTGTGCAGTTATATTTTACGATAACAGAGATAGCATCAGAAATAGAAATTGCGATCCGCGATTCTCCATTTTATACGCCGTTTCTCGGTCGCGAATTTATCGATACAATTTTTCGATTTCATCGTCGACAACTTGATTCGATTTTTATTCCGCTCGAATAATTGGACGGTTCGGAATCGTTAAAAAGTTTTACTTAAAACTCTCGATAGTTGTAAGTTATAACTTGTTGCAGTATTTGTTCAGTCGTTAAATCGCGCGTTTAACCAACATTTTTCGATAATATATTTCTATATTTATATGTTACAAGATGTAAGATTATCTCAGTTTCTCTCTCTATTATGTGGAGTATAAAGCCATTTTTTTATCGTATACATAATTATTTTTCCATTGAAAATTGTGATATAAAATAGGTGTATTATACATGCCTGTTGTTTTCGTTATATCGTCGAATTGCAGTCTAGTATTCGTTTTGAATCGATGTTGTGTAAAATATTAACTGGTATTGTTAAATTTTAATCTATAGAAACGCTGGCAAAACGCTAAATCGTTTATGAAATATATCTGTATCTGTTGAAAATATCCCTATATATAGGTAATTTTCCGCGTTTCATTTCGTTTTGTATACACAGTAATTTATCAACTTATAATGATTTTTATCATTAACAACATCGTATAAAAATTATTCTAATAAGTGTTTACTTATTGCATATTTATTAACCCACCCTGTATATTTGTAATATTAAAAATTAACGATTTAATCGAGTTCGGCAAGTTCTCGATACATCATCGATTTTTCCGCTGATGATTATTCCGCCATGTATACATGGAAAAGTTTGTATAATAGACATGGCATGCACATCATGTAGATACATCAGATATAAAAAGGGATTTACTTTTGTGCGATTCGAAGACGAACTTGCAGGAATCAATGCTTCGATGAATTATTCATGATAATTTTTAAAACATTTTTACGAGAAATAAACTGTCCGGACTAAATAAAAATGAGAAAAAAGCAGTCGCCGGAAATTTGCGTATATAAACTTATACATTGTTTCTAAAAGAATGATGGGATTTGATGCAACTTATTTAATAGCGAAAATAGTTACAATAGAATTTTTTGTTGTAATGAGAGGCGTATTCCTGACCTAGTGCTGGGAATTACGACGTGAAAAATCTTCTCTTCCGACTTCTCTAGACTTCCTTCAAATCCACCACGCGTTTCTCTTTTATCACCTTTTTATACCAAATCGCCGATTTTCTCGCCGTCCTTTTGCGATTCGCGTCCGAAAAGTCGACGTGATACAAGCCGTACTTTTCCCTAGACAAATCCGGAAATAGAAGAAAAAAAATACAAGACATTTTCCATACACATTCCCACCTGTAACCAGACGTCCATTGGAAACTGTCGAGGAAACTCCATATCGCATAACCTTTTACATTCGTCCCGTCCTCGTGGATGGACTCCAAAATCGCTTGTAGGTATTTCTGGAATAATCCCATAAAATGTATATACACTGCTCGTTTTGCTAATTTACGCTGCACTCATTTCGACGTACAGTGTATATGAAATAAATTTATTATAATGATAAATAAATATTAATAATCGTATAGGATTAATCGTTTCGAGACTTAACCACGAATTTAACAGCCCGCGTGACCGTCGTAAAACCGACACGTGGACTTTTTTCCCTGTTTTATCAAAACGATCGTAAAACATCCGTAAAGTTGCCGATTTTTTTTTACTTATCCCGATCTTTTATAGCGGAAATATATTTCTAGTCGTAAAGGATTTAACAAAAACGCACGCGGATTTATTTTTATCGCCCCGTCGCAATTTCTCGCTTAATTAATTAGGCTTGATTTAAAGAAGGTTTTAAATTTGATGAGAGATTTGCTATACGTTTTTAAAACGCTTCTATGTGTTCTAGTATTGTTTAGAACGATTCAGAACGCTTTGGGGCAATGTCGAACTGTTCAGGACGATTTAGAGTAGTTCAGAATAGCTTCAGAATGCATTTCAGATGTCTAGAAGAAATAAGAAGACTTCTGAATGAATTATAACTGTTCAGAACTATTTTAGGAACTGTATAGAATAAATAACAATTGTTCAGAATGAATTTAAACCGTCCTGAACAACTTAGAACTTGGTCAATAAGATAATTGAACTGCTAAAAACGATTTTTAACTTGGTAATTTGAGAAAATTTCTAGTGGATTTTACATAGTTTTGGTTACCTGTAGATTTTGCACTCTCTTCGCGTCGTTTATCTCCGCCTTGTCGGTGAAACCGTTACCGATAATGAAAATCTCCGGATCATCATATTTGTCCTTGACCCATTTCAATACCTTCCTGACCCCATCCGGAACGACCTGACAAACAAACACATCCATTCATTTCGGCGTTTCTCGCGTTTCTCCTGCCATAATACTATATCGGAATTTTAAATTTTTGGCTTCTATCAATGCCGGATTCGATACAGATTAATACGTTTTTTTTTTCATCGGAATTATCTCTAGAAAATGTATAAATAAAAGTTGTTACCCTCAACCAATCGGTGTTAGTTTTAGTCCAGGATTTGTCCTGGTAGAATGTAACGTTTAGATCTTTTTTAGTGGCGGTTTCGTTGGTTTTTTCGGTATTTTGCCTCACCAAAAATGTAGTGTCGATGTTCAATCCGGCGAAATCGTACGTCCCCTGTATATAGTCGATTTCCTGCGGCGATAAAATCGGTAATCTCGATTGCAGGTAACCCTCCTCTCTACTGACGTTATACACGCGTTCTCGCATTATCCTCGGGTAATTTCCATCGGTGTGAAATATCGGATTCATAATCGAACCAATCTATACGCAGAAATATACAGCGAAATAATTTCATTTGTTAAGTAACTTTACCTTAAATTCCCTCGCCCTTTCGGCCGCTATAATATCCTCCGGAGCGAAACTCCCCGCTTCGTACCAACTAGCGTTCACTCCTATACCTATTTTACCTGCAAGTAATCGAACAATCCCAACATAAAAATCGACCAATTCCAATTAGAACCCACCATTTTGACTGGTCCTAAACTCCTCGTCGTAGAGCAAATAAACCTTGGCGTGGGCCAGGAGCATAACGTGCGTGCAAAGATAACGACTGGTCGATGGTTCATCGATAAAAGGCGGATCGACATCGTCCCCGTAACCCGAACAATCCGCCTCCAAAGTGATCCAATTCTTCACCCGATCGCCGAAATAGCTGAACAGGATGCGAGCGTAATCCTCGAAGTAGTAGGCCGTGTACGGGTTCGTCCAACCGCCGAGGCGCTGCAGCACCATCGGCATGTCCTTGTGGTGCATGGTCACCATGGGTTTGATGCCGTTGGCGATTAATTCGTTGATTAGATCGTTGTAGTATCGCAATCCGTCGCCGTTGATGGGATGGGAGAATCCTTGGGGTAGTATCCGGCTCCATGAGATGGAGAATCGGTAGAAATCGACGCCCAAATCGGCGAGTAGTTTGACGTCCGTTCGCCATTTGTGGTAGGAATCGCAGGCGACGTTGCCGTTGGTTTCGTTGAAGAATTTCTTCGGTTTGGTTTTGGTGTAGTGGTCGAATATGCTTTCGCCTTTACCTGCGATGGAATTCTAGACGTTTTTAGGGGGACACGCTGTATAGTTGTTGGTTGTTTGTAAAGAACGTACCGTCCTCGTTGTAGCCGCCTTCGATTTGGTAAGCGCTGGAAGCGACTCCGAAGGAAAAGTCGACGGGAAATCGATGTTTCTCGAAATCGGTTTTTTCCAAACTGGACGGGCAAAATGTATTTTATATAGTTTCTAGAATTACTAGAGTTACTAGAGAGTAATGTACTTTACACTAATTATTACTCTGTTGATTACTTTAAATTAGAAATGTGTTAATAAAAATGTTTTTCACCTGTTTTTCGTACATAAGAGTATCACTGTTGCTTGAAAAATTGATTTAATCATCGTGATGTTTTCTCGTTCAATTAAAACGGTGCGTTTACAGTAAACTGATGATGCGTTATCACTATTTCGTGTATAAACAAAACGTTTCGAGATATCTCAAAAGGTTCTTTTTTACAGGGTGATGTATTTTCATTTTTTTTTACATCTATCTACAATTAAGTTATTTCAATTGCTTGGATTGGTGCATTTTTTTACAAGGACACACTGTATATTTCAAAGTAATTAATTTTAAGGGACTTGTATCTGAATGTAATGGTTTATAAAATAAATAAAATCGCCCTGTACAAGTAGAACAAAATTGTTGATAAAACCTAATTTAATCAACGATATTTCAATAATAATAATATTTCACTGGTACCCATTTTCGTCAATATCAGAAAACATCCGAGCAACTAACAAAAAAAAAACGCGAGGAATCCCCCGGAGAAAAAATTAAATTGATGAGTGTCCTATTCATCATCGGTTTTTTTCTTCATACCAAACGGGATAAGGCTAATAAGAAAACTTCCCAACTGATAAAATCCAAAAAAAAAAAAGTAAATATAAAAATCGATCGCCTTTAATGTTACCGATCCGAAAGCGAAAACTTTTTTAAACTGCCAGCCGTAAAGGTTTAGTATCGAATAGTTTCTACGAAATTGAATACACTCACTTATACCCCATAACAATTTAATAAAACAGTAAATAAAGATGCACCGAATAAGTTACACTTAAAATGATTAAAGAGTACCTAAACATATATGTAGTACATAAAACACCCTGTATTATACGAAATTCGTTGCAGGTCCGAGAGTCAATCAGAATCGCCTGCTGGAATTCCGAGCTTCTATCCAGGAATCCCATCAAGCCGGCCAGGAATTCCACGTGAGAAGCGCCACCTTGTGGGTGAAGGCCGACGTCCAATCGACCCACCGCCGTCGCGACGACCAGCCCAAATGCCGGACGACCGACATTTTCGTCTTCAAAGTCATATCGAGGGCCCTGCCCGAGTCGGTCACGCTCAGTTCCAGGGTAAGTCAAACTCCATTCATCCAACCCTTCATCATATATTGAACGGTTTAGAGTTTTAAACTCGTGCATCTCAGTAATATCTTATTCAATTACTCCAGCCTATATGTAGTTTGTAAAAAAAAACATAAAGGGTTCCTGAGCGGATCGGATCGAAGGGAATTAATCGAGCGTCGCGGCGTCCCCCGAAAACTCCGCTATCAATTTCTCCATTCTTGAGTTACTTAATTTCGACGTTGATAAATAACGTCTGAGGCCTTCGGTCAGCTCGGGCATTGATAAGTTTCGAAACGTTTATACCATCGGTATAAATAAGGGGTCTGTTCGAGGAGGGGAAGAAAGGGCCTAAAGGTTACCTAAATGTCCTGTCATTCGTTTCGACCCGAAATCGGATTGAGCGAGGTCGACTCGACGAGATATTTCTCATCTTGTATCCGCACTAACAAATTTCCCTTTTCCTTCCATTCACACGAAAATTATATTATCGATGAATCTCTAAACCTACAAGATTCCTGTTCAGTACACCTATCACCATTCTACCACCATTGATGACCCAAAAGAGAACTCAAATTTGTTTTGTTTAAAAATTCATCAGCAAATCGATTAAATCGTTAATATCTTCGACAGCAATTCGACCGTCTGACCGCCGATCCGGTCTCGATCGGCCTGGATGAATCCCGGCCGGGCTGGCAGAAGATCGACCTCACCGAAACGGTGAGACAGTGGCTGAAGGAGAACGACGAGGCCAAACTGCGGTTGTTCGTCGATTGCAGCTGTTGCTCCAATTGGCAAGTCCATCTGTTCAACGACGACGACGACAAACGGCCGCACAACATCAACAACAACAACAACAACAACAACAGACCGTTCCTGGTGATCCACACCGATCCGAGCGCGGCGAAGCGCGTGCGCCGGAGGGCCATCGATTGCTCAGAGGATTCGGGCAACCAGTGTTGCAAGCAGAGGTTCTACGTCAGCTTCAAGGCGTTGGGTTGGGACGATTGGGTCATTGCACCACAAGGGTAAGTTTGCATTCTTCAATGTCGAATATCGTTTTGTTATCTTCTGGTTGGCGGATTTCAAAAGGCGCCTTCTTCTTGAATATCCTCTTCTTTAATTGACTCTTCTTGAAAGGTTCTTTCTAGAATAACAGCTTCTGGAATGGACTCTTCTTGAATTGTCCATTTTTTTGAATTGCCTCTTCTTGAATATCCTCTTCTTTAATTACCTCCTCTTGAAGCGTCCTTTCTGGAATAACAGCTTATGGAATTGCCTCATCTTGAATGGCCTCTTGCAAATTACCCCATCCGCTACAGTTTCTTCTCAAATATTCCTCTTAATCTTCTCTTCCTCATACAATCCCACCCCTATTCATACTCTTCTGTTTACACCAATCTCGCTCACTTCTCGAGCTCGACGCCTTCTTCTTATAGCTCCATCCGGCCTCTTGCGAAGCAGCGCAACCGGCCAACTCTACAACAGCGTCCGTTTCGATGTGTGTGTGTATTATTAATATTTCTGTTTGTAGTTACTACGCGAATTACTGCCGAGGTGATTGCAGCCACCATCGCACGCCCGACACCTACGTGACCTATCACACCCATGTGATAGAAGAGGTGCGCAAGACGCAGCATCTGTCAGGTATGACGCCGTGTTGCGCTCCGCTAAAGTTCTCTAGCATGAGTTTGATCTATTACGGGCCGGACTCGACCATAATCAAAAGGGACTTGCCGAAGATGGTGGTGGACGAGTGCGGGTGTCCGTGAATCGGGATAAAAATTTATTGGAATTTGGGGGAGATTTTTGGAATTTTTTGAAGCGAAACGAGCGCATGTTGTTTGTATGGTGTGGTGTATGTTGTTATATAAATACATGGGGACTTGGTTGTTTGCTTGTCGTTCGACTGATTCGAAGGAATTCCACGATCGTTATTTTGGTGATTAGAGGTAAAAAAAGGGGGGAGTCTCGATGGATGCGGCTAAATCCTATATCAGAAGAAATGTTTGGTGTTCGGATAGATAGTTAAAAGAATAATGAATTTCTAACGGTCATTAGCATTAAATTTTTAACGACTTTATATGATAAAATTGTTTACCGGTTTTTAGAATAATCCAAGTATTTATTAATCAACTGTTTGTTTTTACCAATTACCAAGCATCTTCGAGTACGTGCAAACCTAAGACGAATGGTGTAGTTAAGGGAATTGTTGAATTAAAAAATTTAACTGTATACTGAATTTTCTGAGATTTTTTTACTCAATTATTTCCTTTCCTAAAACTTTCTGTTTTGAAGAATATTTAATATTGTCTCGTTACCATTTCGTTATGCTATAATAAAATTAAGCAAAGAAGAGAGGACTGACACAGTATTATTACTATTTAAAATAAAAATAAATTGTTGAAATTGTTTGCAATATAAAGGTGAAGATAAACGAATTAAAGAATGATGAATATACCTACTAAAAATTTATGTGTTCATTTTGCGCATTATTCGAATAAATATTTCATTTTATATCCCGACTATAATCGATTTTTTTTGGTATAATTATTTTAAAAGTCTTGTACAAATTTATTTAATTTTTACATCTAAATTCGGTTAGAACAAAATAATAAAACACACACACACACACGTTATTCATCATTTTGGATGTAAACTAGAAAATGAATTATTTTTATATTTCGCCTTAATAGATATTGTATGTAGCCTGAATATTTCAGGATTTAAAAAATAAACGGTATTTTCGACGAACGTCTTGTTAATTTAATTCAAACGCATTCGAATATCTTAATATTTAATAAAAAATTATATTATAAATAAAAAAAATTAAATTATTTAGACTTAGACTGTAAAGCAGTAAATATATCTCTCTTGATATTGAAAATATACATTTTTCGAAGCTGTTGTAAGCTTTAACTTTTTCAATATTTATAAATAGCCGAGAGTATCAAAGCTTTATCGACTTAAACGAGAAGAAATCTTGATGAAATTTCTAATGGAATTATTAACATAGTGAGGTTGATATGAGATTAAGTTTCCTTTCTCCAAATCTTTTGCACATTTCGAACTTTAATTAATTCGACAACAACAAAAAAAAATACAAAAATTTTGCATTATTAAAACTCAGTTTTACGAATAATATCTCGAATACTTCATCACAAAATCCGAATTATCCCCGCAACGTCTTTTGACATATTAATGGCTTCCTGAAAGCCCCGCGTCTTCCTTAACGTTCCGATATTTTTATCCAATATATCCTATTAATTTTTTCATTCGATTAGAAACGGCATTTTCGGCAGATGGAACGACTAGAAAAGCTCTAAAAACTATTCGGTATTTTACTTAATTTAAGCTCTTCATACGGGTGTACAACAAAAAGTTCCCAATGAAATATCGCAGGAGAATTCGCTGTCGGGCGAATTTAGAATTTTTTTTAATGAGCGAGCGCATTTATTTACTTAAATAAATTGCCGGGGCCAGTTGGAAATTCGGTTTCGAATTTTTCCCGTTGTTTCCATTTGGAATTATTGGTCCGGTGCCAACGTTATACAGTGAAAGGTATCCGAATAGGAAAACTCTGTCCTGATGATGTATCTCCTTGTGCAATGGAAAAATTGCAATCTATTTGGATAAAGGGAAACCGAGAAATCTCCCATCAACCCTCGTATAGCGATTTGAATTACATCGAAGCCTATTTATTCATATCGTTTTAGAATGAGTATTGGTACTTTTGAATCAGTTAAAATATGATTTGTTTCGTGGCTAAATTATCTCGAATTTATTTTTTTTTTTTTCATATTTTAATTGAGTCGGATTTGTGAAAAATGCATCGAACGTATTTTCTAAATGTAATTTGAATTTGGAATAATTCTCACGCGACAGTTTGTTAACTCTTGTATTGAATATAAATATTCCCTCCCTTTGCCCCCGTTTTTAGTTTTAATTATTTATATTTGAGGCATTTTTATACTTGCGTATTCCGTCGGTAATTAAAAGTTTTTTACCAATTTCTGTGATTTTATAATGATGTATAGCAATTAAAAATGTACCAGTTGAATAATTTTTAGTTGACACGTTTTTTTGTACTTAAGTGTTGTTTTCACTGCCTTGTTTAAATAATATCGAATAAAAAAAATAACATAAAAATTAAAATGACAATAATATATTACAAAAAAAAATTGTATGTAATAAAAAAATAAAGAACGATTGAAAATGCAGAATTTTTCATGGCAATATAAATGGGCGTTGATCATTTGCGAATTATTTTGTAAATATACAATCAAATCAAAAATTTAGCGTTAGATTTTTTTATATATGAAAAGCGCATTTTATATTAGCATGAAGAATGCTGTTTATACCAATATCTTGTAAGTAATCTATACTAGTCGATTATTTCCTAATACTCCTACTTATAAAAATACATATTATAGCTTTTACTCAAAATACCGATATGGAAAATTCAAATTTACTAATCAGATTTTTTCAACCAATTATTTTAACCACACTGATCTCAAAATTTAATCATATTTTTTGAAATAATAAAAAAATCAATTAAAATATTTCCTAAAAAACGTCCCATCTACATAAAAAAAATTATTAAATATTATCTAATCTATCTGTATAATCGAAATATTGGGACCACTACATTTACAAGTCCACATTTCAGTTAATAATAGTTTTTCTGTTCACGATTTTATTAAATAAATTTAAATTTAAATTACAAAAAAAATCTAATTAGTAAATTTTAATGTGCACATTACCGTTCGCAATTGTATTTATCCCGCCTCGAAGTTGTAATCAGACGTCAAATAAATTGTATATGGTTAAAATTTTATCGCGAAACTTTTAGCAATATTAAACAAAGATTTTAAACGTTGAATTGTAAATAAAATGGAAAATTTTAGCCATATAAAAAAAATACATCGATCCACACTATACTGACAGTTAATAATAATAATAATAATAGTGCATAATGTAGATGTGCTAATTCATGTTTGAAGGAAAATTGCACATCTGCATTCCGTTAAATTCCATATTTTAACAATCAGTATAGGGAGAATTATTAAAATTTTATTTGTGTGCTTTCTTTACTTTGTGAAATCGATTTGTTTTTAATTGAATATCCAGTTACAATCAATTACTCATATAAAAAAAGAACTAAAATGCTATATCTTTGGAATAAGAATATTTCTCGAAGATAAGTTCTATTGAAATCGCAATAATGTACAATAAAAAAAAATACTAAAATGAAATTAGCTTTTGCAATATGAAGAATATAAATTATTTGATAAAATAATGGCTCATTAGGTTTAGAAGATGCGCAATTTTTAATAAAATTAAAAACGTGAGAAACAAACAAAATGTTCCTGATAAATTGTAAAAATATTGCGATTAATAAAAAAATATAATGAAAAAAAAAAAACTGAATAAAATTCGTTTTATTTCTCCTCTCAATACCCTTGCACATATCGAATAGCCAGAAATTATGATCGATACGCCACTGGAGGCGTAGTCTCCAACCCTAGTTTCTCCCATTCTGGTCGGGGGCGACAAACTACAGTAACTATTGTAAGTTCTTTATATAAAAGATTTGTAACCAATAATTTATGCTCGGAGCTGACCCGCTTTTGGCAACATACCAGCACTCCAAGATAGATATTGTGCAAAAATGGATATGAGAAAAATACCAGGGCACTAAATGAGTTTGTCTGGATGATCTTTTCAGACGGCGTTTTAGCCAGTCGTGTTAGTTATGAAGGTTTGATTCCTTTTATTTTTTTTGTTTGTAAGTATTCCAACTTTGTTTTCTACTATATACGAAAATTTTTAAAATGCACTCGATTATCGATCGTTCGAAATTGAAAACAAAAATGACTGGTATTTCGTAAATGCCCTTTGCAATTAACAGAGAATCGCATACTCGAGCCTATTGTCTAAATGATAAATAACTTTCTAATAAAAATCCATCAACGGACCCCTCTCGCTTCGCGTTATTCACCTAATCGAAAATGCAAGAAAACTATTTGTAAACAATGAATCGCTGTATCGCAGATGTTGCACGTCTGATCTCTTAGAAATTAATTCAACTTTCAATCTTTTCTTCTTCTCCTCCTCCTCCTCCTCGCCTTTTTCCATTCCCGATAAAATGGTTCATTACTGGAGGAAATGCGAGAAATATACACTGTTGTGTTGGTGCTTCTTTAACTCAAATTTCGATGGAATTTGAAGAAAAATTGATAGAAATTAAATGAAAAAAAACATGGGATAAATCAAAAGAAATCCGGGCGCATTTCGCATGCAAGTGCATCGCATAAAACTGTTTATACATTTATCCGGAAAAGCGATTACTTTTCCGCTCGTTCGACATCACTTAGGATGACCTAATTGAAAAGAGGGAATACAATTTACCTAAAAGTCCACACCACGTGCATTTCTTTATTACCATCAAAAAATACTCTCGATGAAAAAAAATAAAAAATAAATAGAAACACTCTGTATTACCCGACGATAAATCACCAGGACGCACTGGTAAAAACTAATTTGAATACGGTTTTAGTTTCGGGGGATTTCCCTTTACAAAATATTTTCTTTCATCGCTATTATCCATCATTTTTAAGACCATCTACATTTTACTTTTATTGCTTTTTGTTTGACGGCTTCTTGCCGAATATTTCAAACGAAACGAATGTTTCACTAAATATATTTGTTTCCTTCGAATTAATCCAAACATTGGATGCATTTCTTGTTCAATTTGTCCAAAGAATCATGTGTGAGAATAAGATAATTTTATAAGTAAAAAATTGTAGTATATCCGGATGAAAATTGTGGATATGTTTAGTGTGTTAGTATAAAGATATTTTTTAGTCCTACAACAATTTCCCGAGGATCGGAATCGCCAACTAGAATTACACCATGGAACGAAGGATTCACAGAGAGTACAAGACAAAAGCATTTTGTGGAAAATATTGACTGGTCGGTACGAGTGTTCGGTTTTTACAGTTAAATACTGTCCGGGGCTATTATACGCATTTCAATTCTTGGCGTATAAATTGTTCCACAACATTTAATCAATTTTTGGAATTGCGCTCTCGGTTTATGACCGTTCCCTTTTGAGCTTCGCTAACACAACAACCACTTTAAACCAGACGATAGGCAAAAAATATCGTGAATAAAACGATTTCCGTTTTTGTATATGAATTAATTTTCTTTTAAAATGGCGCACAACGACCGATTATATTTCATTTGCCATCACAGGTTTCGCTATGGCCGGATAATAATTTGATAATTTCCGAATCGAGTCGACGATTCGAAAACAAAAAATTAAACAAAAAAATTGTCGAGCTTATCTTCCTCCATTCCCGATGGCCCGTTTTTATCCATGAATCTCTCCGTTATTCCCATTGTACTCTGCAAAATTTAATATGGTATATCCTAAACATCGAAAAACTGCATTCGAATCGTAAACTAAACGGTCGGCACGAATGCAATTTACCAGTGGCGTAAAAACTATTTTACAAATTAATTTTTTGGGCCACAAAATGCATGTACTTTTTTTGTGTACGCTTTAGATGAATTAAAGCTTGCACAAAGCAGCTTAATTTTACTTTGCTTTACACAAAAAATTATGATGCACTCAACTCATCTAATTTCCTCACGTAAAAAATAATTTATCTCATTTATATACAAAGTTACATAAGCAAAAAATAAAACGCGTACGTCATTGAGCGTCGCGATGCGTCGTTTCGCGAACGAAAAGAACAAGAAAAAATAAATAAAAAAAAAAACAACCCAACGAACAGAATAATTGTAATAGACTGAACAGCCATAGTTGTTGTACTAGTACTAATGTAATGATCCATATTTAATGTACATAAAGGTCCCTATGGTAGTGAGTGATGGTGGCTGCGAGACGCCAGCGTGACGTCACAAGACGACGTCGGCGACGCTCAGTCCGGACCAAAAGAGAGAGAGAGATGAGAAGACGTCCCTCCTTCCAGACGCTAAAGAGAGACGCCGTCATTTACCCTCGACATGCTTTTCTCTCGTGCTTTATACTATATTTCTTACGAAATAATTTCGACAATTATCGACTTTAGAAGCACTTTTATTAAGAAATTCGACACGCGATTGTTGGTTTCGATTCACGTGTACCCGTAATACGAGTTGCCCAGTAAATTGTTGTAACAATCTGGAAGAAAAAAAACGGATGAATTGTAATCGAGATATGTTTATAAATATGAAGCATTTACTTTGATGTGAATGGTAGAGGCGAAATGATAAGAGAAAAAGGTTTTACAACCAAGAAACCTTTTGTTTTAAAGCAACAGCAGGTTAATCGAAGCAAAATCACTCTTTTCTTACTTAATTACTTAATATTTCGAAGCAAAAAGGTTGTACTTCTTTTTATAATAAATACGACCAAATACCTCCCAAAAATCATCACCGATTCATCGCTAAACAACCCCACAAAATCAATCATAAGATACATACGTTTGCAATAGATCTCTCCACCGTTTTCATAAACATTCTTGATATCCAACAATTTATTACAACAAACGCAGGAGAAACAACTCGTGTGATACGAACCGCTCGTCACGGATATCCTCTCGGCGGCGTACACCTTAAAACAAAAACCCATTCGACTTTTTCCAAACCAAATGATTTCTCCACAATGCCATTTCCCCATCAAAACGGGGCCAATTTCTCTCCCTTACCTTACAACCGCATCTCACGCACACCGCCGTGCATTCGGACCGGACGCGATCCATCTTGCAATCGCAAGGATTCGGCTCGCCGCAAGGACGACAATTCGTCCGCCGGTTGCGATCGCATCGCGAGCAATCCTCGCAGGTCGTCCTGCAACAGGACGGATCGTCCTTGCGGCATTTGTAGCAGACGAAGTCGCGAAAGCAACGCGTCGGAGATTCCGGACGATGGGAATGGGAATGGGATTGGGATCCTCGCTGGTAGGATCGCGGGGAATGTCGAAAGGATTCCGATGGTTCGATGGCATCCGGCGGTTGGGTGCAATGGTGGCAACAATGGGGGGATCGCTTGCGCGGGGAACCGCATCTTCAACAAAAACAGGTATATGTTGTTGTAGAAGATGTTGGTGCAAAAGTTTAGCAAACGTTAAGAAGACTGTGATAACACAACAGGTGTAAGTGTGTTGTAGAAGTTGGTAGAAAAGTTTAGCAAACATAAAGAAGACTGTGATGGAAGCGATTTTATTCGACAAAAAGTTTTACAGTTTTTTCGTACTATTCAACGCTCTGTACCAAAACAAATAACGTTTTCCTTCCTCTACCACCAATTCGCTGACGCCTAAATTAAAAACATCGATGATTATTATTTAGATAATTAACGATTTCATTCGAACGTACCGACAGGCGATAATTCTTCGACACCTGGTGGATTATTAACATCGGGATCATCGTCCAAATTGTATATCCACCAATATATATTATCGTTTTTATCTTCGGTATAACCGGCGATTTCGGACACGTACATACCCCAATTGTATTCAATCGCAGTAAATTTGTACATGGGATCCAATTGTTCCGCTTCGAGCATCGTCCGATAAAATGTCGAATTTCGAGTTATTGGTACAATTAAAGTTGTAGCTTCCTCTATCGGATTTCTCACCCATAAAGTGTACGGCACGTGGATTAAATCTAACAAAGTTTTTAAAAGCACAAAACTCTTAGCTAATTAACTATATTTCGATATTTACCTTGCGCCAAAATCCCAACACAACACCATGTTAACACCAAACAAACGACCTTCGAGTACATTTTCTTATCGAATAAATCGCAATCTTTACTCGCGTTTCTTATCAATAGATAATACAATCTAAATAAATCGACTTTTACCTTCTAACAGGCGACGCGATTCGCGGTTTAACTTCATACTCGTTACACCGACAATCCCGGTACTTCCTGCACGAACAACAGGCCTTCGAATCATCGCCGGTAGGGGGCGCGCAGCAGCAGCACAAACGACAGACGGCCTTCTCTTCTCTATTCGGCCTGTCGCAACAACAATTGTTGCAGCATCTGGTGCAACAACAACGCTGCCGTCGGTTGCATTCCCTGTTGCAGGGGCTGCGATCGTCCCTCGAACATCTCGTCCTGGCCGGGGAGCATCGCTTCCTAGGGGGCGTGAGGGTTCTGATCGTAATCGACGGTTGAAAATCGCCGGTTTTCTGATCGTCGTTGCGACTATCGTCGTTCGAATGGCGCTTCTGCGAACTGGAATATTCGCATTTAGAGTAGATGAAGAGCTGATGAGGCTTCCTTTGTACGAGGGTAGGGTGATAAGTACTCGTACTGATAGACTGAAGTATCTAGAACCTTTTAGAACGCACCAGAACCTTAATTAGATTTTGTATTTCATTGTCAGGCCGAGAACTTTTCCCGTTGCCCTCGTATGCACAAATCGGGCTGAATAAAGCATTAGTAGGTGGCCCAGAGGTAGTGAAATGTGAGTAGTGAAACGCTTACAGATGTCTATTTTTCTTCCTCATTCCTGATCGATTGTAATAATTGGCGACCTCTCTGGGCATGGGAAAGGCGAAGCAGTAGGTCTTGTTTTTCGCATCGGGAATGCAACTGCAGGACTGGATGTTCTTGTTGAGGCTGTTCCTGGTCTCCGTGGGGGTGGTGTAGCATATATCGTATTTTTTCGAGTAGCTAAAAGGGGGAATTTTGCAGTCGCGATTGATGCAAATGCAACTGGGCGATGAGACCACTCTGCAGGGTCTGAGTAAAGTTTCAAAATCCTCGAGGACGACGGCGTGACAGCAATTGCAGAATATCTCGCCTTGGAACAGCTTCGCGGAACATTTATCGAGAATTTTGTTGCATCTGCCTAAAAAGAAATTTGTTATCTAAATGGGAAATTTTTGACACTTCAAATTTGACGTTTTTTTTGACACATGCGCGATTTAATTTTTTGTTTAAATTCATTGTATTCGTAGAATTTATCAAACTAATTAATATTATTAATAAACGCGTTTATTATTACATAAAATATAATTTTTTCAAAATTTCGACTAGCAGCGCCATCTATCATTACCAACCCGAACATACATATCGTACAATTACAGAAAACTTCTTTACCGACAAATTATATATAAAATTAGGTGAAAGTCGTTTTGATCGATTATAATATTAATTATACGACGAACAATAGAACCTTTCACCCGAATTATAAATCGTTTTCACGAGGAAAAGTAACTTACTGCATCTGAAACAGCACTTGTGCCAAACTTTGTTCATAATGATCTGGTCTTCGGCTTTGAACACGCCGCAACCGCATCGAGCGCAAGTCATTTCGAACGATATTTTTAAAGTGTTAATTTAACGTATCGGAAAATCATTTGAAGCATTGGAATTTTTGATCCGAAAGGGGGAAAATCGATGGCGAATTTTGAAAGGCCCGCGACGGCTGTCAAATCGCGCGACACTTGCGACATCTGACGGTGAACTCGTCGTACTACGAATTGACGTTTAATTGACAGCGAAATTTTGTCATAACCATGAAATAATAAAACAATCTCCTGGAAAAGAAAGTTGTTAATTTTTGAGAAAAACTCTGTGATTTGTTGGTGTTGTTGTGTTAAAGTGAATTGTATAAATGTTAATTAGGTGAGTTTTCGCTTAAAACTAATTAATCGTTTCGCGAAACGATAGTGGTGTGGGTGTTGTGTGTTCTTCACCTACAACTGCAATCCAAGTTCCAAGTTATTTATAGATTATATTTACGTTAAATACAGTGAATTTATTTACCCATTGTATTATTATCATAACAGGCAATCGGTAGGTTCGTTTTCGTTTTGAAAATCTCGACGAAATTCATAATGTTTTTCTGTGAATAACATCGAGATATTTAGTTATCATGTTTGGGTTTGAGACTGCTTGTAAGTGCCTATTTAATTAGTAAATTCACTAATTTAAATTAGTTAATAGTAAATAAGCAGTAATTTACTAATTGATTATATTTTTTCGTATCTGAGTGAGTCACATTGACCTAAAAAAAAATCGAGACTATTTTGCATATAACAATCAGTGTAGGATGTTAAAAATGTTTTATTTATTACTTGATTTTGTTGGATTTTTAATTCTACCTACCCGTTAAACTTAGCAAATCGAAACTACTGTATTTTTATCTATTATGTATGATATTAATAATAGAGATTACTCGTGGGTTATTCAATCGGAAAATAATGCATTAACAGTAAAATGTGTAATTATTTTGAATTGTAATTGAAATTTTGGCTTTTGTGGTATGATAACTATCAATTTTTAAATCGATTTATTGATTGCATCGAGAGATTAATCTAAAATTAAACTGTATGTAATTCGAACAATTTGTGGGATTTTTCATTATTCATATCTATAGATAGATTAATTTCTTTAATGTATCTCATATACTGCCAATTTTATACCAATTTCCACATGTTCTTGGCATTGCCCTTGTATCGATCAAATTATATCGTAATATATTTCCTACTAATTCGACTTTATTCTTCCTTTTTAGATAAAATGCAATGGCGAAATACACCAAAAACCAACGTCGAATTATGAAATTGTACAATACACGAGCAACTAGGTGAAATACTCGCTATACTAAAAAAAAAATGTAGTTTCTATACGAGATACGTAACGTAAACATTAAGACTGTCTAAAAGATAACAAAAATTGATCGTCGACGTCCTATTAGAGACAAATAACCTTTTATTTTTATGACCAAAACGATGGCCGCGCAAGAAGACAAAAAGAAATTCCACTGCAGAGAGTGGGCCTTCCAAAAACTGGCCCACTGCTTGGACCAAAGGCCCGTCTCTAAAACCTGCGGGGCCCTTCTACTAGGCGGTCCCGGTTGCGGCAAGACCACCCTCTGTTCGGAGCTCTGTTGGCCATCTCAAGGCCCCGCCAGCAGGCAACAGAGGGCCTTGAACAGACGGCTGTTGTGCTACCATTTCCTGCAAGGCCACAACGAGAAGAGCCTATCTCTCAGCGAATTCGTCAGATCGTTGGTGACGCAGATATTGAATCATTCCACGGAGAGCCACCGGGAGCGCAGCATCCGACGCAGGATCGCGCAGGAATCGCGCAAGGACGAATCGAACGATTGCTGTGTACCCAACGAACATCTCTACAGCAATGTATATTCGGATAAAGCGCTGGATTTGTTAGAAACTAAAACGCCACCGGTGCCCAGCCTGCCGGTGAATCCCCGCACCGTCATAGCCGACGCCTATTTGGAGAAGCTAAAATCGGATCCCGAGATACAAATAGCCCTTCGAGCGAAAAACATCGAACTGAATCCGGACGATTGCCTTAAACGAGCCCTTCTGTTTCCGCTGCTCGAAATCGATCCGCCCAAAACGTCGCTGTTCATCCTCATCGATTCCATCGACGAGCATTCCTTCGTCTATTCCAACTCCACGTTGACCAGGTGCAAACCGCGAGAGAGGAGCTCCCAAAGCAAAACCATCGCCGAATTATTGGCCAATCACCATCACCTCTTTCCCCAATGGTTGTTGTTGGTTTGCACCGCTCGCAAGCAATCGAAGAGCATCGCGAAGATGTTTACGGGTTTCAGGAAGCTGAGTTTGGACGATTTGCGCAAGTCGCAGGTGGTGCGCGACGTGCAACAGTACATTTTGGCGCGATTGGATCAGGAGAATAGCCTGAGGCAGCACATTAGCAGGGACACGGCGGAGATGTTGAACCAGTTGCACATAAAGAGCAACGGGTGTTTTTTGTATTTGGAGAAAGTGTTGGACGGCGTGTCGGATAGTTTTATAGTGTTGAGAGAGGTGAGAGAGATACCGGGCACGTTGAACGGGTTGTATTTGTGGTTGTGCCAGAGGTTGTTCAATCGCAGGCAATTCGCTAAAGTCCAGCCGCTTTTGAACGTTATATTAGCGGCGAAATGCGCTTTGAACGAGGTGCTTTTGTACGATATAATCAAAGTGTACAATCCGAAAATCGGCTCGGAAGATTTCAAAAAACGTTATCATTTACTGAAAAGAGTGGTGATCGTTTCGAAAGGGGGTACCGTGAGATTATTCCATCATTCGTTCGCCGAATGGTTGTTGGACATCAAACATTGCACGCAAAAGTACCTGTGCAACATATTCCACGGTCATTGTATATTGGCCATGTATTACACGTTGCACGCCAAAGCGTTGAACAATCAAGAGATATACGATTACGCTTTTCATTTAACGCGAATGGAACAATATTTGGGCGAGAAACCGAACCAGAAATGTCCCACGTTGGCCTGTAAATTGACCCGCGACAAGAACAACGGCTCGTCGCAGGGCGAGAACAACAGCTTGGAGAAAACCTCCACGGAGATCTACTCGGACTTGAAGGCGTTGCGGGAGTTGTCGAAAACTGAAGAGAAAGAATCGGACGGTGAGAATTTGGAAACGAGCTTCGTCGAAACGGAAACCGGCCAGAACAATCTCGACGAATGTTCGTCGAATCTCATCAAAATCGAACGACAATACGAGAACATCAAAAGTCCGGCGTCGGAGAAGAACGAGAATCCCATCTACGCCGAAATCGACAAGAGCAAAAAGACGAGGAACCAACGCGACGATGGCGTCGCGACGCCCAAAACCGCCTTCGATTTGCACACGCTCACCGTTTTGTGGATGATCGACAGCGGTTGTAACGTGGAGGAATGTCTGTTGGAGGGCAACGAAATGGCCGGCGTGAATTTCGGCGCTTTCCTGCCCACCGATCAGAAGGTGATGAAGTTGTTGCTCGAAGCCGGCGCCGTCGAGCAAATCGACGCCGATGGATGCGATTACGAGAGTCAGGTGAGCTTTGTTGATGATGAGAATTGTTTTTGAAATACATCAGAAATTCATCGTTTAAATGTTATCCAACTTTGGTGTTGTATACTTGCGATTTTTTTGGTGATGCATCGAGGTATTTTTAGAGCTTTTCTGGAAGCATTATGGTTTCTGTAATAACTCTCTAATGTCCCGTCAATTGGAATGAATGGTTACACAACCGAAAGGATAACATACGTTTAAATATGCATCGTTTAAGATGCATTGAGGAAAGTGTTTTTAAAATAGAATCGTTGCATCTTGAAGGAACATGTGCTCGTCGGAAACTTGTTAGAATGACGAGAAAAAAAAAGAACAGAAAGTGATCTCGACGAAATAAAAGCGATAACATTTCGTTCTACTTATTCTACTTATAGAAAAATTAATTCTTTAACTTAAACTATTAACTTGAAACTTTTTTTAAACAATAAAACCATCAGCCTTCGCGTGCATTCGACTGCACCGGCCTTCGCTCAATTTCAATAAGCTCGTCTCATTTCTCATCGATATGCTAAACTGTTTAAGATGAATGTAAAATCCGTAATAAAAAATAAATAATATTGACCCTACGCTCGCGTTATTTCGCAATCTTGGGTCAACAAACGAGCCGCTGCTTCCAAGGAGAACGCGTAATAACAAAAGTATTTTTAATTGTTCGGTTTCCATCGTAAAAACAGGCGAAAAAAATATATTGTGGCGCAGGAAATGTGGAATCTTGGAACAGCTGGCGTTGCGATAACGATTTGGTATAGGAGGTTCGAGGGATAATTCCTGTATCGAATTTATTTCGAATTGAATTAATTAAAAAAATTGAGCAGAATTTAACCAGATATTTCGTTGTGTGTAATAAATACAGTCGTTTAGAAAGAGCAATTAATCGGTAAACAATGAGCAGATGAGCAGAAATATGAATCAACTCGAAATTTAAAGGTATTAATTTGGATCCAGCGCCTTATCACCCTTACGCAAACATTCCATTAGTTATTAAATCCTTGTTCGAATAAACAATGCACACTTTTCGTTTAAAAATTTCGAGAATTTATGCATCACCTTAACACCTCGCGAATTTAATCATACAGCAACAGGCGGTGTAAATTTTTTTTCACCATTTTTTTCACCATTTTCACAGATGTCTTTGGCGACGACGTCCAGCGAACAGAGCCCCGAGCCCCTGTTCGATCTGCACGACATGCACGGTCAGGCGGCCCTGCACGTGGCGGCCCGATTGGGACAAGCCCAAGTCGTTAAGGTGACTAATTTTGATTCTATTATTCTATTATTATTATTGCCGAGATTGTTGTATTTATATGAACGTTTTGTAGGTTCTCTTGGAAAACGGAGCTAACGCCGATCAAGCCGATGTCGATGGTTGGACGCCACTGAGAGCGGCCGCTTGGGGGGGACATACTGAGGTAAGGTTTAGGTGTAGGTTGCCAGAGGTATCTCGAACGGTGTGCTTTATAGTACCTGGAATCGTTGTAAATGAATTGGGATATCTTTAGGTGGTAGTTCAAGTTTCCTGCTTAAAGAAACCTTGTTAATCAAAGCTGAATCATTGGTTGATTATTAATTTTTCTGCTGGAAGTAACCTTGCTAATCAAAGCTAAATCGTTGGTAGATTATGAAGGTTCCTGCTTGAAGAATCAATGCTTAATCAATGCTCTATAAAAACCCTAATCTTCTACTAAGTATAACCGATCAGGATGCCTTAAATTATCTGTAATCTTGGCAAAATAAAACCTTGCTAATCAAAGCTGAATCATTGGTAGATTATCAAGTTTTCTGCTTGAACAAACCTCGTTAATCAATGCTCTATAAAAATCCTTATCTTCTACTAAGCATAACCGATCAGGATACCTTAAATTATCTGTAATCTCGTCAAAATAAAAACCGATCAATCCCTCCGATCTCCAGGTAGTAGAACTCCTGGTGCAACACGGCTGCGCCTTGGACAGCGTCGACGCCGAACACCGGACCGCATTGCGCGCCGCCGCCTGGTCCGGTCACGAGGAAATCGTCAAGATCCTGTTGCGTCGCGGCGCCGACGCCAATTCGACCGATCACGAGGGCCGTACGGCCCTGATAGCGGCCGCCTACATGGGTCATTCGGACATCGTCGAGCACCTGTTGAACGCCGGCGCCGACGTCGATCACGCCGACGCCGACGGCAGGACGGCGCTGAGCGTAGCCGCTTTGTGCGCCCCCAGAGCGCCCGGCGCCAGCGTCGTCGCGACGCTGCTCGAACGATCGGCGACGGTCGATCATCGGGACAAGGAGGGCATGACGCCGTTGTTGGTCGCTTCGTTCGAAGGACACAAGTAATTCTATTTGTTGTGTGCTTCATCGATTGTTGTTATTATGTTTTTTATCAACAGGGAGGTTTGTGAATTGTTGTTGGAAAACGAAGCGGATGTGGATCATTGCGATCACGGTGGTAGGAGCCCTTTATGGGCGGCTGCTAGTATGGGACACGCTCCCGTGGTGGCGCTGTTGCTCTTCTGGGGTTGTTGTATAGATTCGATGGATTCCGAAGGTCGTACTGTACTATCGGTGGCTGCAGCTCAAGGTTGTGTCGAGGTGGTACGACAGTTGCTCGATAGAGGTTTGGACGAGCAGCATCGCGATAACTCGGGTTGGACGCCTTTGCACTATTCCGCCTTCGAAGGTATATACAATTCACCTGCTGCTAATTAAACGACTATATTTCATCCATCAAAGCAAAGGAGTAACTAAAAACAAGTTTAGACGCTGGATCAATGAGTGATCACCAGCGATTGGTCAGCGTAAGGAGGCTTTTTTTTTTATTTTACCTAATGTGCTTGATGATCCAGCGTCTAACCTTGTTTTGGTTACTCCGGATGAAGTATAGAGTTCGTTATTGTGATATATTTCTCTCGTAGGTCACGTGGACGTTTGCGAGGCTCTGTTAGAGGCCGGTGCGAAGATCGACGAGACGGATAACGAAGGGAAAGCGCCATTGGCTTTGGCCTCACAAGGTGGTCATACGGCTCTCGTGAATTTGTTTATAGATAGATACAACGCGCCTGTAGATCAGAGACCTCACGACGGAAAGACCGCTTTGAGATTGGCCGCTCTGGAAGGTCACTACGATATAGTACAAATCCTGGCGTCGCACGGCGCCGATTTGGATTCCAAAGACGCCGACGGTAGAAGTACTTTGTACGTACTAGCTTTAGATAATAGATTAGCCATGTCGAAGTACTTCGTACAGCAAGGAGCCGATGTGGAAACCAGAGATTTGGAGGTAAGAGTTTGTACGACTGGTAAAGACGATAATTAATTGGATTTATATTTCGTTAGGGTCGAACACCTCTACACGTATCCTCTTGGCAAGGACACACCGAAATGGTATCGTTGTTGCTCGCCTACGGCAAAGCCCAAGTGGACGCTTGCGATGCGGAAAATCGAACGGCTTTACATTCGGCCAGCTGGCAAGGCCACGGGGACATCGTCAAGTTGCTGCTCGAACACGGCGCCGTGCCGGATCACACTTGCAATCAAGGCGCTACCGCTCTAGGTATGTATCTAACGATCTTCGATCTTCCTCTGAGCACCATCTCGAGCTAGTGATCAATGAAGACTCGATAGATGTAATGCAGGATGCTCTAGATGAGCTCTATCCGGGTGATGATTGTTCGTTTGTGCGCAGGTATAGCGGCGCAAGAGGGTCACGAGGCGTGCGTGGTGGCTTTGTTGGAGTACGGAGCGGATCCGAATCATTCGGACGCCTGCGGCAGGAACGCTTTGAGAGTGGCCGCCAAATCGGGTCATCGAGGTGTGGTGAAATTGTTGGAGGATTACAACGCCAGGTCGCACAAGGTGGCTCATACGAGCAGCAGCGCCAATTCCATTACGTCGGGTAAAATATATACAGCGAGATTGGTGTGTAGTAGTATAATTGGGATGTTGTTTTTTTGTGTAGCTTCGACTGCTGAGACTAAACCGTCTTGTGCTATATTGTATCCTACCGGGGGTACGAGCGATTGGTCGGATCAACAGAGACGATCGATGGTGTCGTTGGGAAATCACAGTTCGAATTCCAAGTCGAGTTCGAATCTGACGGGATCGAGCCAATCGAGCAGGCACGGCGATAGGCCGAGGGAAATCGTACAAACTACCACACAGGTGATATAAATTTGTTATACTCTATTCGGCCAACGCGTGGAGTAATAAATCATTTTTGCGCAGATGGTAAGAAACATTTTACAACCCGTTTTAAACGACTAGAATTTACAGACCATTCATAAATAGGCGTCAATCCTGTACTTAGTAATGCGCCACTAGAAAATGACCTGCGTTAATCTGTCCGAAAATCGTAATTTTATTACTCCGCGCGTTGGTCGAATAGAGTATAGAAAAGTGAATCGGATCGTTAAAAATGATTTTTTTTTTGTAGCCTCTGTCGTTTACGCAACAATTACAGCAATGCACGAGAGGCGGTAAAACGCGCCCGTTGAGCAAATTATTATCGCCGTTGCAAAGCGAACCGCAGAGTCCCATCTACGCATCGCCCCCTTTGAGTCCCGTTAACGATACGCCCAACGTTTTCGGTAAATTAATCGAAACATTTATCTAACGAAATAACGGTAGGAGTTAATCGGATGCGGTTTTTGTAGATTCGTTCTTGGGCGCGATGAACATCTACCAGCCGGTGTTGAGGCACAACAATTTCGCGAAGGCGCCGGACACGCATTTCGCGCGCGACACCCACATGCGCATCATCTTGGGCAAGGAGCGTAGACCGGAGGCGGCGACGGCGGAGGCGGCGGCGGGTAATCAGAAACCGAAGAGGAACGGGATCGTGACGAATCCGGCGCTGCGATTGGTGGCCAACGTGAAGAACGGCTTCGATACGGCGGCGGCGAATCTGAGGAAATCGACGTCGGGCGCCAATCCGGCGTCGAAGACCAACAGTTTTCATTGGAGGAAGGAGACGCCGTTGTAAATGGAGGCCGGGGGGGGGGGGGGTTTCGTGGGAACTAGTCAATAACGTGGTGAGTTTGGCCCGCTGTTCATGGAGCAACCCAAATGC
Source organism: Phyllotreta striolata (assembly GCA_918026865.1). Taxonomy (NCBI): domain Eukaryota; kingdom Metazoa; phylum Arthropoda; class Insecta; order Coleoptera; family Chrysomelidae; genus Phyllotreta; species Phyllotreta striolata. The sequence continues at coordinate 9,300,260 of OU900097.1, read as the reverse complement.
AACTATTTTCCAACCCAAATGCAACTGTTTTACAACTGATTTGCAACTCAAATGCAACTGATTTGCAACCCAAATGCAACTGATTTGCAACCCAAATGCAACTGTTTTGCAACTCAAATGCAACTGGTTTGCAACTCAAATGCAACTGATTTGCAACCCAAATGCAACTGATTTGCAACCCAAATGCAACTGATTTGCAACTATTTTGCAACTCACACGCAACTGATTTGCAACTCAAATGCAACTGATTTGCAACTCAAATGCAACTGTTTTGCAACTCAAATGCAACTGATTTGCAACCCAAATGCAACTATTTTGCAACTCAAATGCAACTGATTTGCAACTCAAATGCAACTGTTTTGCAACTGTTTTGCAACTCAAATGCAACTGATTTGCAACCCAAATGCAACTATTTTGCAACTCAAATGCAACTGATTTGCAACTCAAATGCAACTGTTTTGCGACTCAAATGCAACTGGTTTGCAACTCAAATGCAACTATTTTGCAACTCGAATGCAACTGATTTGCAACTCAAATGCAACTATTTTGCAACCCAAATGCAACTTATTTGCAACTGGTTTTGCAACTATTTTGCGACCCAAATGAAACTAGTTTGCAACCCTAATGAAACTAGTTTGCAATGAGTCATAAACCAGTTGTACCCGACCATTTCCCGCGGTCGCAGTCGTTTTGCAGTTTCAAGTTGCCCTAAATTCTTGCCAATTTCTGGTGTGATTCATCCGACATTCGATAAATTGCTTTATAAATCGATAAGGCTATCGGAGCAACTGTTTTGAAATAAAAATTGTAACCAGTTGATCTTGCAATTATTTTGCAACATCGGCAATTTTTTACTTACATTGAATTCTTTTATTGATTGTGATTTTTTTTTTCAGGTTTTAAACTCGACTTTAAACAATTAAAATGAACAATGCTAATATAACACTCACCTAGTCTTGCATATATCAAAGAAGATAATTTTTAATGAGAATTTATTTAGTTTATACATTTTTTTTTTGTTTATTGATAAAATCTCATCACATTTATAATTTTTTAAGTATATTTGTTCGGCCTACGTTTTACTTCGACGATGTGTAAATATGTTTCGATTTTTTTTGTGATAGCTTAGTATTTAAATTAATTATTAAGAGTTTTAGGGCGTTTTAGGGTGATTTTTTTTTTGTTTTGTAGTGTTTTATTAAATGTGGCGTAGTAGGCTGTATTTGCCAATTTCATATCTCTTATCGACTGAAATTTTCAATTCTCTCTATTTAGAACAATTTTAAGAGATGTTTCTTTGGCGAATAAAAAAACGTAACGAAACACCAATTATGAAATTTTCCTCGAATGAAAATGAAAAGTAATATTTTAAGGCAATATAAAATTTTGTTCCGAGTAATTATTGTTCGTGATGTAGGGTGAATTTATTGTTGTTAAAACGTAAAGAAAAAAGCGAATTATATTTCTTCGAAGTTGCAGCCGTAGAAATTCAATTACTTTTAACAGCTTCCATTGATTTTTGATTGATAACAAAATGGAGTTGGTTCGAAAATAACCCAAAATAAACGCCCTTACCAGAGTTAGATCTCAATCTTGCAAGAGTACCGAGGCCTAATAGAGAAACTTTAATGAAAGAAGCAATAAAAATGAAGAAATGTCTTTAATAGGACTTTTTTCGAATCACCTCAATAAGATTTACGCGTTCGTAATATATTATGTAAGTTTTCCTTTTTTTTTTGTAGCATTTTTCTATTTACATATATTTATTTACAACATGCGTGTGTCCTAAACTAATTTGCGTTTGAATAAGATTTGTTTTAAATTTTCTCGCAATAAGAAAATCGACATTCAAATGCAAATGTAGCCCTCGATGGGGGGAGAATAGAATTTACCCTGTAATATCAATTATATTATAATGCCTTTTTGTATTTATACAAAGCTTTAGTTTTATACAGTTTAAACTTGTGCACTGTATATGTTGAAACAGTATTAAATAAAAAAATATTTAAAATATACTCGACGGCGTTTTAAAGATTTAACACATTTATTGATCGACTATTAGCTACGAAACCTACAACACTTGAGTTCATTTATCATTTTCAAAATCTGCTGGGTTCTTCAACATTAATTTATGGTGCTCTTTTTCCGCTTGATCTATGATTATGTAAGCAATTGCTAGAGCTAAACAAGAAACGTTATTCATTAGAAATCATCAAAACTAATGATCTATCGTAATGGATACTCACGAGGAACAACATAAGGAGCTTGCTCTAATATTCTACGTAGACTATTGAAGAAACCATGGGAAATGATGCCTTTGAAGACCTTCTGTTCAAAATGGGATATTCTGTACGTAATAATTCCCCTTAGCTTGTACAATTCTCCAAATCCTTTAGCCATGATTGCACCTGTAATAAAGAACTATTATGTAACGTGCAATCCTTGAAAATACCCTTTTAATATTAACAAAGTGATGAGTACGTAAAATATATACAATAAGAACATACTAACCCTTGTGTATTTACTATTATTTGTAAGGAATCGCTCGATTAATGAAAATTAATTGTTGTAAAAGTTTTAATAGGGTTCCAATGACAGTACTGACAATTGACAGTTTCTCTTCTTACTGCCAAACGAGTCACATCCATTGACCTACTAGGAAACGTAATAATAATTTGGAACTAAAAAGAAGAAATATCACAGAACATACATAAACAAGAAGGGACATCTCCGTGAGAATTTCGTAGACGTTGTAGAGCGCACCCTGAGAGCAACGGCAGATATTAAACGGTTAAACGGTAATGGATGTTGCATAGTAAAGAGAGGATTCTATATACACAGTCGTGTAATACTGGTTTTCTATTCGACTTTTTTCTTTTTCTTGCTCATAACCAATTTCTTGTAAAACTTGTACAATTTATTAAACTATGTATATTTAATAATTATATAAAATTCTTATACGTTTTAAGAATTATATATAATTTTTAAATATAGACATAGTACAATAAATTGTACAAGTTTTACAAGAAATTGAATATCGAAAATAATAACTTTCACATATAAATTAACGACAAAAACGTTCATTTTAAAAAAATATATTTAAAAAACATACAAATTTGCGGATTTCAAATTAGATATTAACTAATTCAATGTAAATTAATACCTATACATATGTATATTAATATAAATACAATACACGACTTAAATAGTACAATATTAAAATAATTTTTCATAATTTTAAATGTAAACCTACATATTATGAATAATAATTTAGACTTTGGCCTATTAACAATAATTAACAATAATTAACAATAATTAGTTTACAAACCTTTTTTCTGAGAAATCCAGTCGTTTTATATCGGTGGCTCGAATCATCGAACCCAATAGAACAATCTCCATTTTCTGTAACAAAAAATAAGCAATTAATATAAATGAAATTGATATTTGGGTTTAAATTATGTACTAATTAATGTTAATTATATTTACCTAGCAAAGAAAGCATCACACAGCAATCTTGTCTGATTTCAAAACTTCCAATGATTGGAAATCTGCTTTGGAAAAATGGCGGTCGACGACGCTGCAACGATTTCTAAGTCTTGTAGCAATAGAATGGTAGAATCACGTTAACATTACACAAATAATTTATAAAACTCACAGCGAATACCAAAGCACTTTTTATAATAGTCGATAGTCGATAACTAACAAGAGTTGGAAGGAATATTTATTCGGTTGTATTTCAAATTTCAAAATACTTCGAAGTGCATGTTTTCAAAAATCGTTAATAATGATCTACGGCATGTTGCGCGGGTTGCTTGCGCTGTTTCTTAAATAAACGATCGCCGCGCCATCTCTACTCATTGGCACGAACTAAATTTAACGTCGAAATTTTCCCATAAGGCTGTCCTGGGCCTGAGAAATATTATACGTGAAGCCATCTATTTCTTTTTATGTTAAACAGTTCTATGTCTTCTACAGTTTTCTGTTATCAAAACCTCCTACGTGGCGCTATCTGTTAGTCAGTAACTCAAATTTTCACTAAATGTTTGTTCGTTTGTATAACAGTGCTACCACAAGTGCTTTCCAAAAATAAAAAAAAACCCCATACACTGCCTTCGCCTAATGGTAAAGTTAGGTTAGAAAATTTGTTTGAAATAAATTTAAAATATTAGTAACACTGAAAGAAAAAAATGCCCATAGCTCAGGTATGTTTAATGCTATCATATTCTTCTATTCACTTTCAGTATGTAAATTCAAATTGTTCAGATTTCCTGCGATCCGATTATAGTAAACCCCAAATTACAATTACCTATTATCAAATTCTTCTAGATTAATTGAAACCACTAAAATTATTTAACAATGGCGAACGGAATTTCCAGTGAATTAGAAGACTTGTACGATTTCTTTAAGGATTACATTAACAACGAAGACGGTGAATGTAACACCCCGAAAGAACAACAAAATATCGAAATGAACATCGATCAGAATCCCACTCAAGAACAAAACGCATCGAAACCGATTTGTTCGAACAATTACAATACGAACGATCCCAAAATTAAGGCCATCTTACACATTCAAACGTTAAACTCCATTATTACTTGTTTAATTCTAAATAAACCTTAAGTCAAATTGTTATAGTATAGTATGTAAGTTTGTAAATTAAATGAATTGTTGTTTCAAGTTGTCGGGAACCGAAGTTGGCAAGGACAACGATAAATCGAAAACGTTCGTTTTCCAAGACGAAGGCCATACTTTAGGAAACGCTCTCAGATGCGTCATATCCAACTAGTGAGTATAAAATATTTGCGTATTTATTTATAAATGTAATAATAATTTTAATTATATTTCAGTCCGGATGTACAATTTTGCGGTTACACAGTTCCACATCCGGCCGAATCCAAAATGCACTTTCGAATCCAAACGTACAACGGCAAAGCCATCGAGGCGTTGAAAAAAGGTTTGGAAGATTTAATGCAATTATGCGACATCACATTGGATAAATTCAATCACGAATTAGCCAGCTCGTAAAAACGTTCGTTTAGTTCTAACCGTTCGAATGCCAATTTTGTAAGTTTCTAATATAATAAAATAACAAGTTACATACCTTATTAACGAATGTAGAGTTCGAATTAGAATCAATCGGTCTTGACGTATTCGATACCGGGAATCTTGGAATCGTCGACCGCCTTGCTGGCCAACGATTGTATGTAATTCTTCCGATCGATGCGCGCCTGCGCCAACGCCTGCCTCTTCGGCCGGATTCAGCATCACCAATCGCGGATCCATCGTCATCCAATCCGAACCGATCACCTGCTCCAATTTGAACCGTTTCTGTATGTCGGGCTCCAGCATGTGAGTGATCAGATTCTTTATTTGATCGGATAGAACGTCCACCACCTTGGAGCGAAACTTCCACTTGCGCTGCAACTGTAACTCGTTCAATTTCTTGGCGTTGGTGTCGTCGAACGGCATCGCTTTGTTCACCATTATGTACAGTATGACGCCCATCGACCTGATGAATTAATTTTTTGAAATGGATCTTTTATTGTGAGTAGAGGGCTTACCAAACGTCGGCGGTTTTGGGGAAATAGGGCGAGCCCTTGAGTACCTCGGGGGCGGCGTATGATAGGGAGCCACAATAGGTGGCGCTGTTCATTTTCCTGCCGCTCTGATCGACAACGAACCGTGCGAAACCGAAATCGGCCAATTTGATGTTGTAGTTGTTGGTGATGAGGCAATTCTCGCACTTCAAATCCCGATGGGCTATTTCCATTTCGTGCAAATATTGCATGGCGAGCGCCAATTGCCTGAACCACACGCGGCTCTGCGCCTCCGAGATCGGTCCCTTTTTCAAAATGTACTCTGGAATAATTAAAATGGACGCAAAAAAAATCGATATGTATATCCGTTTTATACCTAACAAATCGCCATTTTCGGCGTTCCTCATGAAAATGTAATACTTGTGCTTCCTTTGAAATATGCTGTGCACGTGAATGATATGGGGATGATTGACTCTCACGAGTATGTCCAATTCCCTCGGCAGGAATTTCCTCACGAAATCCTTGGGGGCTTTGCTCACGTCGATGATTTTGCAGGCGAGAAATTTGCCGGTCTTGTCCCTGTCGGCATTGTCGCCGGTAAATTCGGCCAGGAACACCTGGGCGTACGAGCCTTCGCCTAATTTCTGCAATAGATGGTAGCCTTTCGAAGATAATGTCGCTTCTTCTGATTCTCTGAGCGAGAGACCAGGTGCCATGCCATTTTAAGTTTTCACGAGAATTTTGAGCATTTCACAGGACGAGAAAAACTAACCTTATTGCGTTGCCATTATATTCTATTGGAATTGTCATTTTTTTTTCGAGACTTTTTCATCGTTTCTGACGTCCGCCAAATCGCTCGCTCTTGTTCCAACGATTCGATTCCTTTTATTCCTTTGTCGTATAAACCAACCTTTAAATAGGACCTGCTTTATTGTATTCATAGACATTATAACTGAGAGACCAAATTGTATACATTTTTTTGTAGTAAATATATGTAAGGTAAAAATTAAAAAAAACAATATTTATTCAAAGAAATATTAAAATTGTAAACATCCGCGTAAATACGGCAACGTTGCGACCTAAATTATAAATTTAACCTATTTAAAAAAAATGACAAGTGACAGGTGTCATCATCGTAACGTTCTTAGTAAGTTTTAACAGTTATTTTGTGTTTGTATGCATTTTTTTTTTTATTTATTTCAAGTTTTTTTAAATAACTTTTGTTAAAAATGCAAACAATAATGATACATGTGTGTGTAGTGTGCAAAAAAATGGATCATTTCAATCCAGTTTTGTCTTTTCACCGGTAAGTAAAGTTATGTTATAATCGTTTTCATTTGAACCAGCTAGTGAGTTGGGGCACCCGATATTCATTTAAAAATCGTTATACCAATCAAATTTAAGGTTAAAATGAACTATAAAAATGTGAAAATGATTCATTTCGTTCAAAACTTTACGCCACTGGCGATTATAAAGACACTTTGATTACAACGTTGCCAGTTGGTTACAACAGATATGTTTCTCTATCTGATAGGAACAAAATAACTTTCTACACAATTTTTAGTAATTCCGTATATTTTATTTACAATTCCGTTTGAATACAATGTGAGTACTGCTCCAAAGAATAAATAAGTTACCTCTTCCACACCTCTCCGATCGCGGATTAAAACTCTTTATTTACATAAAAAAAATATAACATAAAAATTAGCATGTTTTTTAATTAAATCCTACAAACAACGCGGCGGAGTATATTCATTCACAAATCGTAAGATTCTTCCTTGTGCACCTTGAAGAGGAGCCTGTAGAAAGCGGCGGCCACAGCCGCCCCCAATAGAGGTCCCACCCAGTAAATCTACAAAATATTTACCATTATATATTCGATTTAAACAACCAATTTACTCACCCAATGGTCCACCCAGGAGTTCATGATAACAGCAGGACCGAACGAACGTGCCGGATTGATGCTCGATCCCGTATATTGTATCTAAAACGCCCAAATGTATCAATAAATACAACAAACTGGGAATTTATCTAAATCTAATGTGCGAAATTACCCCGCAGAAATGCGCCGCCGCCGCCGCCAAGCCGATCGCCAACGGAGCGGATCCTTTCACGTCCTTCCTGTAGGAATCGCAGACTCCGTGAATGACGAATATCAGCAGGAAGGTCAGGACCGCCTCCATCAGCATCCCCTGCACGGCGGTCATTTCTTTGTCGCCGATGGCGGTCACGCCGAATCCGCCAACTCTCGAATCCGGTACTATTAACTGCAATGTTACATCCATTACATCAGGTAAGTGTCTAAAGTTAACTAACAACAGGATAACTGTATTTAAATGGAATTGCCTCTGTATGGCAATTCCAGCGAGGCGGTTACTTACTTTTAATAATCCCGATCCCCCGATTGCTCCGACGCATTGGACGATTACATAGCAAATGGCTTTTGCTAATTTAATGTCGCCGGTTAAAAGTAAACTGAATGTAACGGCGGGGTTTATGTGACAACCGCTAATGTGGCCGATTGCCTGGAAAAAAAATACCCCGAAATTAATAAATCTACTTCTTCTGCTTCGTTTGAGCCTCGACTGCGAAGGCTGTTCGGTTTAAAAATGAGGAAATTTAAAGGTTGAAATGATCAGTCATTGACGGTTGAGAGATTATTTAATAACCTGCAGAGACTTTCTACTTGTTAGGCCTTTAATAATAAATATTACATGAGGAATGTTCAATTAGGTACTACATTATGTTACGATTTTTTTGCTTTATTTGTTTCACCTCTAAATATACCCTACAATGTACATATGTAATTTACAATTAGAAGAGCAAATATTACAATTCGCGGCGTAGAACAAGGTTGAGGAGATAATTTATCATCGAGAATATAAAATTGATAAGGCGCTATTAGATTTCGAATGTAAACATCAATCTCGACAGTTTTAATATACGACCCGCTAACCTTTATTTTATTAAATTTTATTTGCCGTGTGCTCGAACGATAAATAAAAAAAATGTATAATAGTTTATGAACGATTAATTAATGCGTGACCGGATTTTTTCATTGCATATTATTTATTATATTGCGAATCGGCTTCCTCTCTTGTGTTATGTAAAGAGAACTCCGTCGAAATAAAAAAACGGATTTAATTGCTGGGTCCGAAATTGTCGGGCTAATTTTATTGTGTTTGTTATATCTATGGAAAATATTTTTATGTGGTCCCATTTAAAAATGGGAAATTAAAAGTTGTTTTCGCTTCGTAAATTTTATGTATTTTTGATGCAGTTTTTAGACTTTTGAAAACCGATTTATTTTGATAATAAATTCGCGAAATATGAAACAAATACTGGTTTAGTTTTTTTGGAAGATTTTAGTAGCTTGCTGAATAATTATAAAAGCAATTTGATAAAAGTAACATAACAAACAATTTTCGTCCTTGCAATAACAAAATTCCTATTCAATTATCATTCAATGCACAAAGTCACCACCGTACAATAAATTGGAAGTTAATTCAAACAGGTCAAATAAATCGATAATAATTATATCATTTTCCGTTGGGACCTTTTTTTGTTTTTTTTTCTTTCAACATATACTAATTTATTTTATTGGTATTAATGATGTTAGGACATTTATCGATATCGATAAGAAACGTATTTGTATTAATTTGTTCAATAATCTCTATTAGCATGTTTAGCACCGACTCGTGAAACACCAACTGATATATTAAGATTGTAAATAGGAAGAGAACTTTGTTATATTTGAACTATTATTTTTTTAAATTTATTTAAATTTTTAAAATGTAAGTACAGGATGCAGGAAATATTAATGCCTGTTTCTACCAGCACAGACTAGTTTATTGTATTGAAATAATCGAAATAGTATTAAATTTCTATTGTAGTTAATTTGATATCAACAATTTCGTGATTCTTATCAATTATAAACGATAATTACGAAATAATTTTAATGATAGTTAAAAGCGTGTTTGTACTCAAACACATCAATTTACCTAAAAGCAATGTTGATCAAAATTACAAGTACCTTTACACATTTACCTATCAATTTTCGAGGAAAAAAAAAAACATATTTTTCTACAAACCTGAGCCAGAGTTGCTATAGTCAATCCAAAGGTGAAACCGATTCTAACATATGGTACTACATCGGTGGTGGGTTCCCCCATGTTAATACAAGAACCGGTGCCGATGAGTACCAAAACAAAGGTACCCAAACATTCCGCTACCAAAGCCTTCCAAATGTTCTTATTGCTGAATTCATTAACGCCGAGAATGCCGCTAGATGCATCATCTGAATAGAAAAAAATCATCAAGTATTATTAAACTGGAAAAATTTCAAATAAATTGCGGAAATATACTTCCTGAATTAAATAGAAGATAATAAGGGTGTTTTTTTTTCTTTTTTTTTTTTCGGAAACGTATTATTACCGTCCGAATCGGAATCGACGCTGCGATTGGCCTTATACTTAAATATCAGCCATTCGAAACATTTCATTCTCAGTCTGTCCGCATAGAATGTGTGAAACGGCTCCTTGAACACGGCATCTCCCTCGTGGAGCATAAAAATTTCTTAAATCCGACACATACAAATCGAAAATTTCCGCCTAAACGTTTTTAGGACCCCCACTGACAGCGCCCAACTAACCAAATTTGACAAAAAAAAATCAATCTCGAACTAGACATTAGACACTAGACATCGTAAATTTTGAAATGTATTTCCTAAATATTGTCAAAAATTGTTTTGGAGTTCATAGTACAGTGTGTCCCTAGATCAGAAATTAATTCATTGGGATTTTTTATACAGAACGACTTTTCTTAGCAAAATTAAACTATTCAAGGGACGCACTGTATAAAATGACTAGTATTACCTTTAAACAATTTATATAAATTAACCACTTCTGCTCGTGGGAAAATTCTCAACACACACACTCTAACAAATTTATTCCCATTGTCAAAAAAACAGTCTAACAAAAATCGTTAACAAGAAAATAGCATGTTACAATTTATTCCGGTTACAATAAAATTAATTTAAAAACTCAAACCTTGCTCGACCTGATAGCGATTCTTCGTCGGTACGATTATTTCATCAGCCATTTGTGCAAGAAATCTACAAACTAACTATTATTTTGCTCTAATTGTGTTGACGATTTATTTACAAAAAAAAATTATCTTCTATTTGCTACTCGTTGTTTGCTCAACAAATCTCGTTGAAATCCAATAACAAATTTGCTCCAATTCCAAACAGTTCTTGCTCAAATTTTTCCTTTTATAGGATTAATTTCAATCACACCCCAACACCGAATTGTATATACAGTGCGAGTAAAAAATGACTTGCCTCTGATATAGGATGTCCTTTGAGAAGACACGATCACAGTGGGTTTGTGGCTCATTTCGACACTTCCTAGCAATAAACTAAACCGCAATCGACTGAAGTCGAAGAGAAATATGAAGCAGCTATTAAGAGAACAGGTATAGTTGAATATTTCTAAACGTGGAAATTATCTCGACATCGATGATCGAATCGAAGAATCGCGGATTGTTACTAATTTCGACGTTGTTTTGTACCGATTTATTGTGGAATAACGAAGGTCGGACATGCTTCTGTGTGATTGTGTTCTCGTTATTAATATATCTAAATCTACGATTGTTCGTTTTTTTCGATTTCGTATGTAATCTCTCCCGTAAATAGATTACAATGTGAGATTTTTGTCGAAGCGAAATTCGAATTTACGCTGTTCTAATTAATTGTATTTGCTTGTACCTAATCGACGGAGTTTTTATGATTAGAGTAACAAGCGTGTGTACTTGTTTATCTGTGAAATGATTCGTACGTTAATTAATTAACTTGTTGTGTAATTAAAATTCTTGTTGTTATTTTTCGTATTAGATGGTTATTAGATATGTGTATCATATACCGTTTTAAATATTACGTCATATTAGAAGATATTAAATTAAATGCTGTAGGAGTACCTGTGTTATACCTGGAGGCTATTTTGCAGTCATTGTGACTAATATCATTAAAATTAATTAATTTAGTAATGCATTCAAATGTGACTAAGTTTCTTATTAAATGTATCGATACAATTCCTCGGTATTAAATCGACGATTTTTAATAGGAATTTCGTAATTTTTTACATTTTTTTATATTCAAAAACGTTTCTGAATCATCCTGTGTTTTTTTTGTTGGAAATTCCAAAATTGCATAAAATCGCGATAAATTCGAATGTTTCAACCAAAACAAATTTAAATCAATCACGATTGTATTTACCTATTTATTCGCCTTAAAAATAAAGCGAGTTCCATTATAATACAATAAAAATTTAAAATGCAAATACGGCCGTTAAATTTATATGTTTTCGCTAAAAAAAACCGTTTTAAAAACGATCAATGCAAACATAAATCGATAATGGAAGTCTAAGTATCCGAATCGTTTTAATCGAAGGAACAAACAAAAATCCGCTGGAATTGGAATTGTACAAATTAATCGAATAATAGAAGCTTGATCGATATCTAAATAACGTCCATGTTTACGTAACCTTCGAGAAATAACGAACGTAAACGTGTTTTGTTTTATATGAAGAGTAATTGTATGGAAATGTTAACTACAAACTACAAAAAGACCGACGTAGGAAGATTTTACTGAAGATGTTTCTTCAAATTATTCGTTTATTATCTTCTCGACGTACGACACGTTAGTCCAAGGCCATTTTTCCATATATTGTGCATTGCATTCTAATTTAGTAGAAAATTTTAGGAAAAAAATTATGACCCTTTCACGTCTACTATTCTCTAGTTGAATTTATAACACCTGCAAGGCTCGTGCTGGTAATAAAATCGTAAAAATCTTGTGATGTGTAAATGTATGCCATTCCAATAAATCAGATCCACGGTATTTGCTAATTAAATCGGAGTAATTATTACTCGGAAGATAATTATTTCTAAGTACCCATTTTCTTGTTGTTACTGAAAAATTTTCCTCTACCCCATCGAAAGCAATTATCGTCTTTAAACTAGCAAAAAAAAATGCGTTCTCGGAAAACGAAACACGATGAAATAATTTTCGATGGAAATTCCGAATAAAAAGCGCAATTACACCGCCAGATGAGCACGCTTAATGGTTTTCTAATTGAAAAAAATTGCTAGAAAAGGTGTCATTGTGCAGCTCATTTCGTCGATGTAATTTTTTTTTTGTTCTGCTTTAAAGCGTATTTCCTACGAATGTAATTCGTCGTGTCGCTAATTAAAATCAGATTACAGAAACGGAACTGGAGGTTTGTTCGAAAATAAATTGATAACTTGTAATAATAGTGGTATTATAACGAGATTATTATCTCAATTTTAGCTGATTATTTTATCAATGGGTCATATAGTAACTTAGGGAAAAATATAATTTTATACTATTTAAATTATAGAATTATGTATACGAAATTTTAAGTGGGCCCTTGACATACTTTTTGGGTGGACTTTACAAAGCCATATATTATCTGGAAATAAATCACGGCGCTTATCGAGCTTTCCTTTTGATAAAATCCAATAATTGTGCTTTATCAAAATTTGTTTTACCATTAATATTCAACGCCTCCGATGCATTTCCCGGTGTATTTATTTAGGGTTTATGCAAAGTGCACTTACATAAGTAGAGAAGAATAATTCGTTGGAGTTAATTGTTTGTCGTTATTATAACCATTCATAATGAATGATCAAAGTGTTGCTCATACAAAGTGCTATATTAATTTAATTATTTGTTTGAGGCAGGTAGGTTTGATAAAGGTAGAGAAATATGAGTTTTTTTTGGATCGATTATAAAGGTTTTTTGTTGCATTATAAATGCCTTTTTGGATTTAAATCGATCGAAAAAATGCAATAAGCTACAACATTTTAAAAAGTTAATTGTTTGTCGTTATTATAACCATTCATAATGAATGATCAAAGTGTTGCTCATACAAAGTGCTATATTAATTTAATTATTTGTTTGAGGTTTGATAAAGATAGAGAAATATGAGTTTTTTTGAATCAATTATAAAGGTTTTTTATTCCATTATAAATGCCTTTTTGAGTATTGCAAATTTTAAATCGATCGAAAAAATGCAATAAGCTACAACATTTTAATAAAATACTGATAACAACCAACAATTCGATAATCCTATAATAAACACTCCCACGTTATCCTCGTAAATTTCCAATTTTTAATCAAAAAATCAAAAAACTCTAACCCTCTTGTTAATGTCTAAATTAAAAAGTAAAACTCACCAGTTCGACCCATTTTCTCAAAAAAAAAAAACAAAAAACTTTGCGCACCTCGCTCTTCGAAAATCGAACTTTATCTGAACCCCCTTCGACCCAATAAACAATTTTTATATCTTATTGGAACGCTTGGAAAACCGCCGGAGCGCTGACGATTGACGATGCTTCTCCGCTTTACGGATATTATTCTAGTATGTACTTGCGATATTGTTAAATTCGGTCCTCGAATAACCATTATTTTTTTTATCTAGAAAATAGCTCGATGGAGCAGGGACGTCTCCAGTGCTCGAGCACACACTTCTCATTTTTTTTTTCAATCCATCGATAATAGAAGGGACATTTGGGGATCTCATTTTCGCAAATAATAAAAGAAAAGGCCCTTCCTCGGGCTAACCCATAAATAGAGCTTCTATCGGTGGCAGTTCTATTTACTCTATTTACTAATTAATCCGGACCTGTAATTCGTGTACTTATCTCTACTATATCACTATTACAATCGTTCGTAAAAAATCAAAATCTCCGTTTGGTTTACTCGCTACTTTTACAAAATCAAATACGACCAGTAGTAACTACAATGTTTGCTGATGTAAAGATAATTATGCCTACTTGTGGGTTGTGATAAGAAAGATTTTTTGATAAATCTCGGTTTATATAATGCCAATTACGTTGAAATGTTGGCGAAATAATTGGACGAGCATGTCGAAATGTCGCGAATTTCCATTCGTTATTAGAATTTAACAAATTTAAACCGGTTTAAAAGTCCATCCTGTATATACTCATTGAAAACTATACATGAATGAAATTGTGTAGGCACGTGGAAGAGTACCAGGATCGATTTTACACCTCATAAAATTATTTATAAATCTCTACGGATATCAAATTTGAAAAAAAAAAAATATTAAAACTCCACTGTTAATACATTTTGCATCGTTAATTCGAACGTCAAAATCTTTATTGACTTACACGAAATATTGGATTTTCATCAACCATTAATCGAGTAATGTATAATTTCCTTTGTATATATTCTAGAGGAAAATCAAAAACGTGTATACAATAATCTTTATTGCACGTTGCATTCATTTACGAATTTACGAGTCGACGATCATTTAAATAATCTAATTCAAAAGCCGAATTATTCAATTTACCAAACAAAAGGGCGTTTAATGATCGTTTTTCTACAACATAATCACGAATTATGCGATTGATAACGTCATCGTGTGATTAAAATGAATATATTGTGGGTTTTCTTTTTTCATGCTGAAAGATGTTCGTTATCGATAAGAGGGAGAACACGCCGATGCGCCCTTAAATTTTCCCCTTTTCCCGATTTGACCGAATTTTCCCGAGTTTCCCGGCCGATGAACTAGATAAACAGCCGCTCTGCGGCCAGAAAGGCAGTATTTCCCGGTGAATTTTCCCGGCCCGATAGCGACATGGTTTTGCGTGGAAAAGGCGTCAACGCCTCTGTGGATTCCATTCGGAAACGATTATTTTAGGTAAATTTTTATACGAATTAATCGGGTGGAATTTTAGTGATTTTTTTGTAATTGTTTTTCGGGGTTTTAAAAGTGTTTTTTTCATGGTTTTTGCGGTTTTTTTATACCATCGAATTCTCTATTTCTACGACTATATTTCATGACTTTGTGTTATTGTTTTTTCGGCGTTTTAAAAGGATTTTTGATGTTTTTTTTTGCATTATTTGTTACCATCGAATTTTCTATTTCTACGACTATATTTCATGACTTTTGTGTTATTGTTTTTCGGGGTTTTAAAACGGGTTTTTTCATGTTTTTTTTTGCATTTTTTATACCATCGAATTCTCTATTTCTATGACTATATTTCATGACTAAATTTTAAAGGAATTTTTGGGATTCGAAACCTTCTAAAACGCGTCACGACAAATCGAAAATTTTCAGGTAAAACCGTTTAAAAATTACCACGAAAATTCTTCGCAAATATTTTTTAAAACATTGAAAACTATTTTTAAATCTCGAAAATGTTATTGTCTCGATTAAATGCAGTAAAATTCTTCGATAAAAACATTTCGCTTATAATTTAAATAAATATGCTATCTACTTTATTTTTCCACAAACATTCCTCTTCGTTATTTTTCCGAAACGATACGGAAGTCAAATCGCATATTACAACGTAATTATCACGTTATTAAATTAATTTAAAACCCTTTTAAAAAAAATACTCGCCCGGCGTTCGTTTTAGTTGTTTTATTTTCCAATTTGAATCTGGTATAAATATCGATTATACATCCAATTATCAATACGTTAACTGGATTACGGAATGTTTCACACATTTTCGGAAATTTACGGGAATTCAACGCTATTTTCACAGCGTTTCTTGCAATTAGATTATCCGCAATTATTCTACTTAAAAAAGTATGAAATTTTTTTTACAGATCAATCCACTTCCCCCATTCAACCGAATGCATCCTGCATCGATCAACCGCCAAT
Organism: Phyllotreta striolata; assembly: GCA_918026865.1. Classification (NCBI taxonomy): domain Eukaryota; kingdom Metazoa; phylum Arthropoda; class Insecta; order Coleoptera; family Chrysomelidae; genus Phyllotreta; species Phyllotreta striolata. The sequence goes on along the minus strand of OU900097.1, from coordinate 9,284,008 downwards.
TCCCCATCGAAAAATGCACCGAAAACCATCCACCAGCGACGCCCCCTTCTATCTCCTGGTGATTTTCGCGGCCGTTTCCTGCTATTTGAACGGCCTGAAAGGGGCCTTCGTTCACGACGACATCCCCGCTTTGGCCGTGAACAGGGACGTTTTAGCCGTGAACAGGCTCACGGCCGTGTTCTCAAACGATTTCTGGGGAACCCCCATGAGCGACGCCGACAGCCACAAGTCCTACAGGCCTCTTACTACGCTCACGTTCAGGTAAATCGCTGTATAGGGGAGTTTTAAATTGAATAAAAATTAAAAAAAAACACTCACTGTTTTTGAAGAAAAGGCAATCGCACGTGAACATGTTCGAGAATCAACTCCGCTAACTCGTTGGGATATAATTATTAACGCAGGAATTGTGAATAATGTTATCTCGAATAAATTGTGTCGCCGTTTTAATCGCGCATTTTTTTAAATGACTTATTTAGGCATATTTGAGTAATTCGTAATGGGAAATAATTTAAAGGAATGCCGGTACAAAATGCATTACCTACGAGGGATCCTCCAAAAGTACTTGCTCCTGCAAAAGTCCAAAAGTAATTGTGTTTTTAGATGGAACTATCAATTGTCCGGCTTGAAACCAATATGGTTTCACTCGACCAACGTTCTTCTGCACGCTTCGGCTTCCGTTTTGTTCACGAAACTTTGCGTAAACGTGGCCAATCTCGAACGATCGTTTTCGACTATAGCAGGATTAATTTTCGCCATCCACCCTGTACATACCGAGGCGGTAAGTTCCATTGTAAATCGATCGAATTGAGCTTTGCGAATCCTTCTTTCAGGTAACCGGCATCGTTGGTAGAGCCGATGTTTTGGCCTCCGTCTTTTTCCTGCTATCGATATTGGTCTACCACGGGTAATTATCCATTTCTTCCACACTCTTTATGATCAACTACAGTGTTGTACGAATTGCAGCAATTTAGGAGGAAAGTATTTTCCTTTAGCGAGCATAATACTCTCGGGGTTCGGAATGTTGGCTAAAGAAACCGGAATAACAGTCATCGTTTTGAATCTTTTGCTGGACTTTTACTTCAACTGGCCGCACATAAGAAGGTAATTTACACTTTAATATTCAATTTTTTACTCGTTTTGTTTTTCTCCACAGATCAACCTGCAACAGAGAAACCATTCTATTCGTTCGACGCGCCATTAAACTCCTCACTTCTGTGAGTGTTAAACAATTAATTTTCGACTAATTACAATTCAACCGTTCTAGTTTTGTATATTACTGACCGTTCGATTGGCCATACTGCAAGGATCCCTGCCCAAATTCTCCCAGCAGGACAATCCAGCGGCCTTCCACCCCTCCGTTTGCGTAAGGTAATTTTCCAAAAAAAAAGGGTGAAATCTGGAGTATCCCTGGCACGTTTCAATCGTTCCAGATTCCTCACCTATTGCTATTTGGTGGCTTTCAATTTTTGGTTGTTGTTGTGCCCTTGGACGCTCTCCCACGATTGGCAAATGGGCTCCATACCTTTGGTTACCTCCATCGGAGATCCCAGGAATCTACTTACCGCTTTCCTGTTCGGAATCCTCTTGATGTTGTTGGTTAAAATCGCGAGTGATGTTGAGGTAAATATGCAGTTTATGAAGTTTTACGTTTTATTAGTTTTTGTATTTATTTTGTAGAATACAGCTCACACGCCTATAGTTTTAGGTTTGTTAGTTTTAACAGTGCCTTTTTTGCCGGCTACTAATTTGTTGGTTACCGTCGGTTTCGTGGTAGCCGAAAGGGTTTTGTACATTCCCAGGTGAGTTTTTTTTTTATACTCCGTTCGGCATCGGGAGATGGTAATTTTCGATTGCGAACGGAGTATAGTGTGTGGTAAATTCATTATTCTATTCTAGCATGGGTTGTATAATGTTGGTGGTGTACGGATTGCAATTGTTGTGGTCGAAACGCGGGAAAAATAGGCGAATTTTATTTCTACTGTTGCTCGTTGTATTGGCATCGCAAAGCTTAAGAACTGTTATGAGAAATAGGGATTGGAAATCGAGAGAGACTTTGTTGAGGTGTGTATAATATTATTAAATCGAAATTGTAAATTAGTAAATGAAAATATGTAATTAAACATCGCAACGTTCGTATAAAGTTTTTATTGTGTCATAATAAAATGTATCTCGCTAAGATTTACAAACGAAAAATTTTGATGGCTAATTAAAACGTTTATTTTTAAATATCTCATCTACTAGTCGAATATGAATTTTCCATGTTTTACAGATCAGGACTGAGGACTCTTCCCCACAACGCTAAAATGCATTACAATTACGCCAATTATCTAAGGGACTACTCCCGACTGGACTCGGCGATAGAGCATTACGCCAAGGCTTTAGAGTAAGTAAAAAAAAACCCTCAAAGAAACCTATTTTCTAATAGATCGAATATATTTTTTAAAGGCTTTGGCCGAGCTACGCGAGCGCTCACAACAACATCGGCACATTATTGAACAACAAAACCCTGGCCGAACAACATTTTTTAGCCGCCGTAAATTACTCGCCCGGCCACGTGAACGCCCATTACAATTTGGGACAATTGTACCGGTACATTCGATCTACTTCAGCTCTATTTACGAGTTTCTTATCGCGTTATTTCGCAGGAAAATCGGTAGGATGGAGGAATCGAAGAATATGCTGAAGAAATGCATTCTACTACAACCCGGCTTTACGCCTGCTTACGTGGAAATGTCGCTGTTGCTCGGATTCGATCACGATGCTCTCTACAACCTGCTCAAAAGAGCCGTTGATTTGAATACCAACGATCCGTTTTATGGGACGCAATTGGGACGTTTTTTAACGAGGAAAAGTTAGTACCTTTCTTCAACTCATTTGCCTATCATTCCTCCCCCTTCTAAATCGATTTATGCATTTATTATGCATTTTAGGTGACACTGTGATGGCGCTCGTTTATTATTGGAAAGCTTTGAGGGTGTCGCCCGGACACCGGGAAGCCATGTTGGGGGCGGCGAATGCATTGAGGAAATCCGGTCAAAAATCCCGTTTGCTTCAATTGATAACAAGGTAGAGGTATCTACCGCGAGATATTAGTTTGTGGATATTTAATAATTGTTTTTAGATGGCAATTGATTAAGAAAGGTTGTTGTAAACCGTTGTCGAAAATTCATATCTACATTCAGGAGTGGCATCTTCGAAACGAGTTGAAATTGAGGGCCAAGGAATACGATCAGAACGTATTGGATGTGAGTTATTGATTAGAATTTTTTGTGTTTAAAGCAAGTTGAATGTTGTTGTAGGCTGGAGGTTTCGAAAAAACGCAAAGTTGGATAAATCGGACCGAAGAAAAACCAGTGGTTGCGAATCCATCGGTGTCTCTTCAACATTTACTGGACGTATCGTAAGCACAACGCTGTGATTTTTTTTAGAAAGGAAAAAAAATATTAGTAAGTTGATTACTTTCGTTTCGAATTCTATATCGATCTTTTTAAGGGGGTAATAGGATAAAAAATAGAGATTTATTTAAGAAGTTTATTATATTAAAAAAAACGTAAATTTATCAATCGATTTACAAATAAATTAAACCTAAAACAATCCGGTGTGTTATAGAATCCAACATACATTTTTTTGTACCCAACCAATTATCACACTAATGATACGAGTCAATTTATCACTTAAATATCAGACTAATTGAATATAATTTATTTTAACCGAATGTAAAATAATTCGGTTTAAACAATTATTATCACTAGGTTCTTCATTTAAATACGCTTATTAAAATTCTACTTGTTGAATTTCATAAAAAAATTTAATATATAAAACTTATTACTTAAATTTTATGAAATCAACCGGTAATATTTTACCTAAAGACCATTTTAGGCGACACTTAGTTGAATAATATGTAAAGAAAATTATATTCTTCAACTATTCTAAATGAAATCGTGTCACCTAAAGTGAACTTAAGGCGTAATTTAACAATTTAAACATACCAAAATAATTCTAAAAGTATTGCTTAGTATTCAGATATAATCACATCTGCTAAGAAAAGAAATTACTATACTCTGAGAATTGATATTTCAAGACTCCGATGATAGTAAGTACATTCTCAGGAAGTTTATTATTAACGAGTATGAACATCATTTAATTTTTCGTTACTAATGTCAATAAAACGCAAAACGAAATCGAACAGATATGCTAAAAATTACCAGATAAGATTTTTACATATTCAAAAATTTCCTTCAAAGTTTTTATTTGCTGCCCTTATAATACGGAAAAAACGATTAAAAATGAGTATAAGTGATCGAGTCAATTGTCCCTGCAAATGGGGCAAATCCGGCGTCCCCCGTTGCTCATCATAAACCAACGTTCGATGCAATGCGTGTGGAAACTGTGGTTGCATTTCAACAGACTTACGTTTTTCATCCACATTTTCATATCGTCCAAGCAAATCGAACACTTTTCCACCGTCTTTTTTCTTCTCCTATAACAAATTAATTCTCGTAAACTAGTATCCAATCGACAGGTAAAACTATTCAGCAGTTATACATTTCTAATTGTTAATTTTCTGGTACTTACTTCAATCTCTCGTTTTTCTCATCGGTATCATTCTTCCATACGGGAGTATCGTATCCACAGTCGAACGTGGTGGTGGTGTCATCATTGTAATTGTAGCGATTTTGATTTTGATTGGTCGAATTCCACACGTGGTAAACTACGGTCCCCAAAGCGACTGCTAAAGCGACTCCAAAAACAAAGGGAGTAAATTGCAGGGGCATTCTAGAAAACTATTAGAAATAAATTAGTCGTTTGTTCTTTCAAATAAATAATTAAAAAGCTGTTAATTACTTATATAATTTAAGTTATTTTACCAACCTTTGAGTATTATTAGGAGTAATATCGACGATCCTAAAGCTAAAGCGTGCTGAATATTTGGGTTTAGGTTAATGAAGGTCGGTGGTTCACAGAAATGCCATTGACCTTATATCAACGATTGCTACATTAAATCCGCCTTTTTTAATTTATATGGAATGAAAATATAAGAGACAAAATATTTAGGAGGATTCAACAACAATAATATTAATAATAATTAAAGTAAATAAATAAGTAAATAACGTTTGATGAGTTATACTACGCACAAAGCGCACAAAGTTGATAAAATGAATTGTCAATTGTCAAATAAAATTCTTATTTCTACTTACCATTTTTAGGCTATTCTTTTGGCGCATCCAGCCACCAATATTCCTTTCATGCGTTTGTGTTTGTATTTATTCCATTTTAAATAAATATGTTGTAAAAACGTCGAATTTCATCCAAAAACTGAAACCAATGCGTATTATTATTGTTACTAGTCAAAACAATTAGAAACGTCAAATTCTTCTTCTAATTCCTTTTGATGCCTAAACTATTCAGCGTAACCGAAAACTTGTTGACAGTTGACGTAATGTCATATTTAGAAAAGAAAAAAGAAGAAATTTATAGGTTAACCCGATTAATTTCGTATTTATTTACAAATTTCCTATTAATTCAGCCGTAAATTGTGCCGAAAATGCAACGCGAACGACGCACCAACGCCGGTAATCGAATGGCCAAACTCCTAGACGAAGAGGAGGATTGTCAGGACGAATTCTACAAAGAAAACTACGGCGGTTTTCAAGACACCGAATCCGACAGAGAATACGAGTAAGCCCTCAAAATTCCTCAACGGCAAACCTATTTATAAATTTTCCCGTACGCAGGGCCGTCGGCGACGACGAAGACATCGTCGATTCGGATTTCAGCATCGACGAAAACGACGAACCCGTTTCGGACGCCGAAGGCGACGAAACACAAAAAAAGAAACGCCGGTTGATCACCAAAGCTTACAAGGTAAAAATCCACCGGATAAATCGCGCGAATTAATCGTACTTACCTCGTATCGTAGGAGCCCGTCCAACAGAGCGAGAAGCCCAAATTGCCGAAACCCAAATTTTCGAAAGTCAAGCACTCGTCGAGTACCGCAAACGAATCGTTCGGTGAGTTGAATTTTTTTATATATGGAGGTGAATTTGAAGGGTGAATGTCGTCGTGTCGAAAGTAACTAGGGAACGTTCGTTTCTTTCAACTCGAATATATTTTTGTGTTAATTTAGGAAGGAAGTCTGTGAGGAAATCGACGTTGGCCAGGACGGCGGAGACTGCGCAAAGGGTGAAAGTGAGGGACCTCGAGCAGCGTAAGAAGGTGAGGAAACAAGCCGTAGAAGAATGGATACCGACGCAAGAGGAACTATTGGAAGAGGCGAAATGCACCGAGGAGGAAAATCTCAAATCGCTCGGTAAAACGATTATTAAAAGGCTAATGATTTGTTAGTAAAAATGCGTCGATTGTAGAGAGATATCAGAAGTTGGAGAACGAAAAGAAGACCAAAAGACCGATCAAAAAGATGTCTTCGGGACCAATGATACAGTATAAATCTATGAGAATGCCCGTTATCCAAACAATAGAGTAATTTGCTCGTCTATTTAATATGTAATTCGAAAATTATTAATCGTTATTTTTAGTACAAACGAAGAAAGCGAAAGCTGTGAAGAAAAATACTACGAGAGGACATTCGTAACAGTTCTAAACGATCCTAACGATGTCGTTTTTAAAAAAGTGTTCAACATCAAGCCACCTCCAACGTTACCGAAAAAACTCAAATGTGCTGTTACTGGGTAAGACATCGGTCACATTATCACTAATCTAAAGTCTCGTCTCTAATTTGACAGTTTTGACAGTTTAACTAGGGAGTAACTAGGGACTTTGTTTAAGTTAAAGCGACTCTTTAGAGCCGTGTTTAAGTTAAAAATGGGGCGCTGAATACGGGGCTAATCTATCTATTTATCGCTCGAATTTGCTAATGAAGTCTTTGGATTTGTTTGTAGGAAACCTGCGAAATATGTGGATCCGATAACGTGCGTTCCTTATCACAATAGCACCTGCTTGAAGATAATCCGATTGGCTTACTACGATTATTTGGAGAACAACGGAGATAAGAGCAATTCGATGGTGGCGGAATTTACGAAATGGTTTTCGCAGAACAAGAAGAAATTGAGGAACGAATTGATCCTTCCCGAACAGAAAATCTCCTGCAATTAATATTGAAATGAAGGTAATTTTTAATTATGTTTTGTATATCTTGGGAAAATTGCAAAACGCAAACGAACGCTTATTAGATATTTTTATTGATTTGTGCACAAATAATACATACGATAATCTCAAATTATTCTGAAAAAGAAAACTCTCGACGAATTCATTTCAAAAAGTACAACAAAAAAAATAGAATTAACATCAAATAGTATTAATATGACACATAAATTACCTTAAAATAATGTTTCATTTCATTTCATCGAAGGTATTATAAGCTACCTTTTTTTTTAAATAATATTATAATGCCTTTTTCAAACTTCTTAAATAGCCATTTGTTTTGAAGTCGTCCAAAATCGACTTCAAATTACTTAAAAACTAATAATCTAAGTACAACAATATATATATAAAGAGGTTATTTCGCGTTTCATAAAAATGTCCAAAATAAATAACAAATTGCACTCGGCTCAATTATTTTTTTTTATTTATTGCACGTATCCGAATTATTCCAGAGTATTAAATTTTATTTTTTTTTACTTAATAAAACCATATGTTCGATTCTAGTTATTATTCGAGAAAGTGGACGGAAAATAATGAGATTTATTTTTCATCTTACAACCGAAATATCCTACTCAGATCTCTTGAATTATTAATAAAAAAACCAGTAATTAAATATTTCCATTCAAATTAATTAGAGGTGAGAAATTTTTATTGCTTCTATTTGAAAATCAGAATCTTTTTTTATGAAAAGTTCTGTTTTCGAATACTTTACGTTATACTTGAGCCCCCTGTAATTTTGAAAAATCCTTAACAAATTTTATAATACATAAATTATTGTAAAATGTTTGTTCGTTTTTCTAAAGGTTCGTTTAAACAACGCCTATGCAATTACCAGGCACTTATTAAACTGAATAGAATATTCATTTTGAATAAAAATAAAACGTGTATTTAACAAGACGTTATTTACAACGAATCTTTTTAATTATTTAAGTCGCTTAAATAAATACATACCTTATAATGTAATAATTACACAGAGAATTTCTAACTTTGCCAAGAAAATTCGATAAGTACAATTATTATACAGTATATAATTTACAGGGTGTTTCTTAGGCAAGTGGTGCATATTTTATGAATAATAAACGAAATAAAAATTAATTATATTTGTTGCAAACGTGATTTAAATATCGCCATTTGCCTATTAAACATCCTGTATAATAAGAAATAATGTGCATGGGTTTACTTTAGTTTCTCTCGGTAGTCGGGCATCTGATCCTTTTCGAATTCCTTTGGCACCTTTTCGATAAAAAATAGTTATTTTTTTTCCTGTAGCGCGTTTATCGAAATCACTTTTCTTTTTCCCCGGGCGGCTTTTCCAATTTCCTTATATTTTTTAATACCGGTAAATTTTCGAGACATTTTTTTTTTCGATTGGGGTTCACAAGTTATTTTTTTTTGTACTTCTATGCTTTTTTTTTCTCTCATTTTTAACTATTTTTTATCAAAATACCGCCGTTGTCGATTTGAAAAAAATATTTTGTTGGCACTCTAGAAAGAACTTTGTACTTTCGCAGAAGAAAAAACATCTTTGAGATATTAGTAATATTAAAAAAATGGATAAATGCCTATCCAAAGATCTACTTAGTATACAAACAATATTTGACGTGCGAAATAAATCCAAAAATTCGTTTTTTTTTAATATCGAAAATTTTGAGATTCGAAAAGAGTATTTGCGTATTAATTGGATTTATTTCTTCGCCTGCATTAAATGCTTCGATTATTTTTAGAAAAAAAATATTAATTCCAAGTGTGAGGTGATTGAGACTCAATTTTTATTATTAAAAAAATAATAAGATGTTATCACAGTTGATTAGGGAATTGTAAATATTAAAAATAAAATAAATAAATCGAGGCATTTAACGCATTTTTAGCTTTCGTATTGTTATGAAAGTAATCTCATTGTAATTATCTGAATTACATATTATTACACAAAAAAATGGTTGAAAAAAATACTTCCACAACAATCGAATAATCTACTAAAATGTTAAGTCTACAACAAGCACAGCGGAGTAAGTAATTCGAGAATACCCAAATAGAGAAAAAAAAACAAAATAATATTTAAATCGATTTACAAATAATAAAATAAAGTAAATCCTTACTCGACTGCACCGCATGGCAGAATTTCAACGTTCACATTACATAAGTATCTGATTTTAATTTTTTTAGTAATACACGAATGATAAAAAATAAAAAAAAAAATAATAATAATTAAAAAATCTTTTAAATTAAATTAAATTAAATTAATGTAAAAATTAAACAAAAACGTGAATTCGCTGTTAGTGATGTAAATTTGTTAGACATACCGCTACCCTTGGAGTTGGTCCGGCGCTTCCGGGTTTTAAAATTTTTCGATTTTTGTCGTTAGTCGAAGGATGGACGCAGAAGGGGTTGTGTGGGGTGTGTTTGTGACGAAGGGGGTTAGCACTCCACAAAGCCTAAGGCCGGCCAACCGAGTTAACAAGAAAAGAAAAAGAAAAAAACAGTTTGTTAGTAATTTCGTTCGTAAATAGCTTCATTTTGATTTGACACGGCACAATTTTATTTTTTTTTTTTTTGAAATTTATAAGGTCTACTGTGCCGATTATATTTTTTTTATTATTACGTATAAATGTAAAATGATTGGTGAATCGTCGTAAACCTTATAAGATTGAAATCTCAGTGTCAAATATTTCGTTTCTTTTGCATTTAAAATTGTAAAAAAATAGCCCAAAAACGTCCAAAAAATGTTGATTAAAATCACCAAAATATTGATTGAAATAGCCAAAATATTTTTAAAAACACAGAAATAATTCATTAAAATTGAAAAACAAATACTCCTATTATTCATTGAAATAATTCTACAATTTATAGAATCGAAAATAATGACATGACTTCACTACAAATACCAATAAAATTGCGTATACTCTAGTTAAAAAAGCGTAGTTTAAACAAACATATAGCTCGTAAAAATCAATATTCAAAAAAAACCCAGTTAATAATAATTAAAACGAACAATTATTATTTAATTAAACTCATTTACCTACACCTTTTTTTTTCTAGCAAAACGAATTAATCATCGAAACGAATTCGACATGCACTGATTATTGTGAATAAAAAAAAAAGATACGAAAAAATGACACTGAGATTAGAGCGAAAAAATTTCGTACAAGTATAAAATAAATAACCTAGGCAGCGAAAAAGTGTGTGAGAGTGTTCTATATTAGGAACTATATTAAAAATAATGCGTGCAAGAAATTCCGAAAATAATCGAAAGTGAGACGCAACCCCCGCGGAATATCCAAAACAAATCGATTAAAATGAATATTTATACTTTATTTAGTAACTACGGAAAGAAAACTCGTGTAAAAAAAAGTTACTCCTCCATAGTTTCTAAATAAAGTACGAGTGAATTTCGAAATGATTTTTTTTCCTTTACGATTCGATTAGAAAAGGCAAATCAAAAAATTGTTATTCGTACTGTACAAAAAAATAAAATGTTAATGCAATTTTAATATAGTGCTATATGGAACACAATCATACGTTATATTATATTCCTCATTCATTCGTAAATAAATTAGTGAACTTGGCCAAAATTGTGGAATTAGAAAGTTATGATTTACTCGTGAGTGTTAATTAGCGTAAGTTAATAACTAAAAAAAAATAAAATAAAATTATTACAAAAGTTACAAATCCGAGTCGTCGAGCGGACTAAATAAAAAGTCGATTAAATCGGGGGATCGCAGAAATAAAATAAAATTATCGTAATTTCGTATAAATATATTTTGTTCCACATTGGCGCAAGTCAACAAAACAACATACAAAAAATATACTATAGAAAGGTAATATTGTATAAATCTAAACGAATCGGATTCCGGTATAATTTCAAACCGAAATCCGACTCTAAAACTCTAAATAAAAATCATCTCACTAAATCGCAACGAAAGATAAACGCAATTCGAGTGAGTCCTATAATATTAAATTAAATCAGCACGTCTTTTTTTTTTTCGTTTTCGTAAAATGCCGCTTTTATTCCAAATAATAGAAAAATAATAACTCTACTCGATTAGACCGAATAAATCCAGTCATCGTTGAATTTTTGACAAATGACGTTTGATATACACGTCAACTGTCAAGTATTTGTTAGCGAAAGAAAGAAGGATCGAATCGCGCGCGCTACATAAAAATATACTTCGAAATAAATAAATATGTAAAATAATATAAAAAAAAATATGTATAAAAAAAATTTTTTTTAGACTAGTTATCACGTGATGTGACGTTTGATGAGGTACGAAGTGTGTCTATTATACATGGTGATTCGTAAATAACGGACTTTTTCCCATATTCTACGCCTGCTGCGCCCTCTCGCGGTCTTATTTCTATCTACTTGTTCATCAGTTCATTTCACTTTTCTCTATTTCGCTTTTTCTCGGAGATTCGCGCAAAGCTTGGTTTGATTTTCAAAGCTTTCTATTACATTAAAATACCCTAACAAAACCGATAATGAACTTTTATTTTTTTTTAAATCACAACCTATTCTCTATGTTTTCGTTAATTCTTCCGATCCGTTCGGAACGGATCACCCTGTATAATATAGTACGGACTTACTTAAAACTAGAATGTCTCGAGCAAGGCAAAAATCAATGGTTTTTTTTTCTGCTTTTGAGATTTTTTTTATTTTCTGGAGTTTTTTAATGGATTATTGCTGGAGAAAATGATTTAACAGTAATTGAAAATGTGCGTAAGAATTCTACTATTCCAAAAATTGGTTCATTTTAATTTTTTCTTGTCCGATTGCTTCTAAGAAAACAATTACTGGTTAAAATATAGCCTTATAGAAAATAAATATATACAACCTAAAATCTAATAAAAAAAATTAAAACTAATCTTAACGCATTTTTGCCTTGTTTATGTAATAATATGGTAACCTAAAATCGAAAAATAAAATAAAAATCCTTCCTTCTTCCGATAGAGAAAAAAAAAATAATAATAATAAAAAAACGAGATAATTTTGCAGGGCGTTATCTTTTAAATATTATATACGCATCAAGAGTGCTATCTTTTATCTGTCACAACCCGCATAAATGTTTACACTCGAAAATACTGATAAAAACTGCTTAAAAATTTTGCAAAATCAACCAAACTTCCACTATAATTAATTTCATCAATTAATCGACGAGAATTTTCCACACAATTACGATCCGAATTGGAAAAGTAACGCATTAAGAAACGAAAAAAAAAAAATCAATCGGAAAATTCTCATCGAACTCTCCCTCACGTCAATTGTCAAACATTCGAAATTTGACAATTGACAGATAAATATCAATCGAAGAGTGAAATAAAAATCTCAAAACAGATAAATAGTACAAAGACCACATTGGTTGTCATAGGGAAGGGCATCTGAAATTAAAATAGAAAAAGTAGAAAAACAATCAACTAACCTTGTTTAATATGATTTTGCGGGGGAGGGGTGGCTTTTTTTTTAAGAAAGCGCGCCCGCCCTCTGGTAGGGATGCTCCCTAATTTGTCCCAACCGTCGCTGTTTCGCAGCCACAGCTGCCGCACCTATTACAGATTATCGTTAAATTTTTTATTTCTATTATACAAATATTAAACTATCATCTCATTACACAACAACAATGCAGTCTCCCATTTTGTGTGTAGGTGTGTGTGTGTATGACTATTTTTTTCCAAAATAAAAATAAAGCTAACAAGTCACTGCGAATGTTACTAAGAAAGAGAGAGAGAATACGCGAAAGTCGAGCTTTTATGTTTTTTTTTTTAGAGTCGAAGACTACACTTTGTCTACGATAAATGGAGATATATTTTTTTTACAGGTCGACTTTCGGGTAAAACAGAAAAATAAAATCTACTAACATCTATATGAGATTACTACTTTGTAGCTACTGAAAAGGAAAAATAATATATTAAAGCGTTTGATCGTAATAATTTACCACTACTCCTATATATCGATATTTTAAAAATATGATACACCTAGAAAATTGATTAAAAAAAAAACCTTAAGTTCAAATAAATATCTTAAAAGTAACAATATAAATGCTTTTTATACACATTTAAAAAATTGAAGAAGTGATTTATACGAAAGTGGATAAAAAATAAAAAAAGAATCTATTTACACATTCGTACTTTTAAAACATAAAACTTAAAAGTGCAAAAAAACAACTGACTATTAACTGACTGACATAAAATATATATAATTTAAAAAATATATATAATATACCTAAATATGACTTGCAAGACAAAATTGAAAAAAAAATTAATCCAGATTAAAAATTACGTAAAAAAAATGAATCGTTTTCGATTACACAAACACGTATCAATCTGTCTAGCGGTTAAAAGTATCACAGAAATATATTGTAATAAATGAATTAAATTGTGACTAAAATTTGAAAAAGTTTTTCCCGACTAATCCGCGAACCAAAATAAAAAAAATAAATTGCTAACTTTGAATTCAAAAACTGTTCGACCTGAATCGTTAAAGTTATTTTACAACACTTTACTGAGCATATTTTTGAAAAAGAAATGATCTAATAGATTTTATAATAATTGCCAAACGCATTTTTAAATACCTAACTACTCATAATATTGAACGAAGTTGGCTATAAATGGTTAAATGTTTCATTTAAGTGACTAATAATTTTGGGCTATTCAGCAGCAATAAAGCATTGTTTTAAAGCGCTCGATTGATCGAACGAATATTCAGGTACAACAGATTAAACTAACAACGAAATTATTTCCAAAATCATGCTGCAAAACCAAAAAAAAATAATAAAAAAAGCTACTTGAAACATGGCACTTTTTCACCCCCCCAAACCAACATTTCCAAAAAGAACCTACTTACTGACAACGAATTTTTCGTACATCCCTCGTAAAAATGTCATCCTACTAATTAACAAACAAACAAACAAAAAAAATACATTCAACACCTCCAAAGGCTATGCCAACTATTAATAACCGAAAAAAAAATTAACGTACACAGCCCCCTTGGAAAAAATAAAATAAAAAAAAACGCAATCTAAGTACAAAATGAAAGTACGACCCGCGAACGAACCGTAAAACAAAAACGCCCTAATTCAGATTCCTCTTAAAACGATCCGATTTGCACGTTTGACTTCCCAAAACCCCTACAAAGGGAATTATTTGTACAGTTGTATTAAAAAAAAAGGGTACAAGTAATAGAAAAAGACATTAATGTCATCTTATTTGTGTAAAACCGGCTAGAATTATTATTTTAGCTTATCAAATGTCAAAAGTTGTCAACAATAATTCAAGTAGAGGATATCCATTTTCGTTAGACTATTTGGTAATTTTTAGTAATTTCCGCGCAGTTCAAAATGTCCCTAGTGTGCCCATTACTTGTATTTTTCTTGCAATTCGTGCAAGTTAGTTTTAGAGAGTTTTTCGTGCGGTTTTCGGTTTGTTTTTCGACCTATTTCGATAAAGAACGGTGGAGGGGAAGAAGACTATTGGAATAATTGACCTAATCGTAAAAAAAAATCACATAATGTTCTGTTAAATCGATGCTCGTAAGCTCACATCTGATCTGCTTTTTCATGTTTAAATTCTACTATTTAAGACTTTTAATTTGTAAACAATGAAAGTAAACATAACCTTAAATCGAACATATCTGTCACATCAAGGATATCAATTACAACCCGGCAACGTTGCAACAGGCTTGCCCGACATCCACCAGTCTAACGAAAAATGGACAGCCTTTATCATTGGTCATTATTTCGTTTAATTGACCCCCCCAAGCGCCAATGATTTCCATTTTTTTTTCCAACATATGACATTTGATAAGCCAAAATAACAATTCTAGCCCGTTTCACGCAAATAGGACAACGTTAATGTCTCTTTCTAAATACTATACTTCATCCATCGAAGCAATGGAGTAACTAAAACAAGTTTAGACGCTGGATCAATGCGTAATCATCAGTGATTGGTCAGCGTAAGGAGGCTTTTTTATTTTACCCAATAGAAGAGAATGTGCTTGATGATCCAGCGTCTAACCTTGTTTTGGTATAGTATAGTACCTTTTTTTTTCGAATACAACTGTCCTCGCTTGCGATAACACAACAATAAGGGCGTTTCGTTTCACGACGAATCAAATAGATAAAAAATAAAAAATAGAAAAAAAATGTCAACGGGCAAACAACCCACCCGAATGATCGGCCGTCGTGTATTCGGCGAGCAACGGCGACGCCGCCGCCAAGGCCGCGTAATTCGTGTAATCGGCGTAGGGCGTGTAGATCAATCCGTGCGGATCGCCGGGCGACAGAAGCGAACCCGGCGGCGGCGCCGAACCGTTTAGAATCGACGCCGCCGTCGTCGGGACGGACATGCGCGGCGACAGGATCAACGGCGCGCCGAGCGGCGTCCCTTGCGTCCTCATCGGCGTCCCCATGCCCGGTATGCCGGGCGATAGGAGGCGTTGCGTTTCGACGGCGGACGCCAGACGGCGCCATTCCTCGTCGCAGGCTGGAATTAGAAATTCTGCGACACATTAATTTGTTCCTTATATTAGAGAGAGAATTGTATGTACGGATGAGTGCAAATTTTTTTGATGCAAATTCGCGCTTATCTGTATAATTATACTCCGTTCGTCATTAGGAGATAATATAATACCGTATTGAAGCATTAGAAACGCCAAGAAATAGTCAAAAAGAAGGTACTAGTCGAGCGAGTGGCTATTTGACCGATCGGTCAAAGGCCTCCTGTCATTTATTTTTTTATTGGAGAATTTTGACATTTTGACGTTAAGTCGATATAACCTAACTTTTACGGAGTATAAAAATATTGAATTTGCACTTATCTGTATAATTATACTCCGTTCGTCATTAGGAGATAATATAATAGCGCATTGAAGCATTAGAAACGCCATGAAATTAATCAAAAAGAAGGTACTGCTCGAGCAAGTGGCTATTTGACCGATAAGTCAAAGATCTCCTGTCATTTATTTTTTTATTGGAGAATTTTGACATTTTGACGTTAAGTCGATATAACCTAACTTTTACGGAGTATAAAAATATTGAATTTGCACTTATCTGTATAATTATACTCCGTTCTTTATCAAAACATAATATAACAGCGTATTGAAGCATTAGAAACGCCAAGAAATAACCAAAAAGAAAGTACTGCTCAACCAAATGGCCACTTTACCGATGAGTCAAAGACCTCCTGTCATTTTTTTATTGGAGAATTTTGACATTTTGACGTTAAGTCAATATAACCTAACTTTTACGGAGTATAAAAACATGAAATTCGCTCTTATCTGTATAATTATACTCCGTTCGTTATCAAAATATAACATAACAGCGTATTGAAGCATTAGAAACGCCAAGAAATAATCAAAAAGAAGGTACTAGTCGAACAAGTGGCCACTTTACCGATCAATCAAAGACCTCCTGTCATTTTTTTTTGAAAACTTTGACATGTTGACGTTATAACCTAACTTTTACGGAGTACAAAAAATAACGAATTGTGTAATATTCACCTGCTACTGATGCCGCTTTCGCGCTGGAATCCCTGTAGGTACCGTTTATTATGGCTAGTTCCATTAACTGGCGCTTTTTTAATTCATCTTCGCCGTCCGCTTGCTGGAAAAATTAATTACGATATTTAGAAAAATGTTAAATAAAATAAAAACGTGCCGGTTCTAATCAGATCCTGTTAACATACGAGTACATGAATGAAAAGCAATCTAAAGATATTCCTAAACGAGCGATATTAATAATAAAAACGTGGCTCTATTTTTTTTTTATTTATTTATTAATTAATTTGTATAAGGAATAATCGACTTTCTCTAACTAACCATATCGAGATGAGTTCGTTGATAAGTTCTTCTGTACAAGAGACCTCGTTTTGATTAAGTTCGTTAATAAATTCTCCATTATCGAATTACTATTCGCTCGAAAAATTTAGAATACTAATTGGACGAATCTGTACCTTCAAATTATTAGGTATTTACATCTAATTCTATTAATATCAACGTATATGCTTGTTATAATAATTAGTGGAATGAATTGTGGCGAATTTAACTATCGTCAGGATGGGAAATTAATTAAATTCTAATTGACATATGCGATAATTTCCTCGTAAATTCAAGCTAGTTTATATTATTTGCATTTCGCGTAATAATTAGACTAAATAGCTGAAACGAAAGCTGTGGGAATATACGATTTCATCTTTAAATTGTCAAGAATTAATTACCTATCTATAAAATTAACAATATTTGCGAATAATAAAAACATCCTTATTTAACGAGTTTATCAGCAATTACAATTTAAATCATTTTTATATCGCGTATTAACATCCACAAATACAAAAGCCGAGTTTCTTGACTCATTCTTATCAACGCTAACTTAACATAATAAAATATCCGAGTAATATACTCGACTACGAAATAACTCGAGTATGACGTCACCGATTGATTAACTTTAACATTGTATATTTCACTTACAGGTACTAAGAGTTTTCTAACTTCCTCGACGGCTCTCTGCAATTTCAATTGGGCTCTGTTTTCGGTGTCTTCTACGGTGAGAAGAACGTGAAGTTCGTCTGAGAGGTGTTCCCAATTCGGTTTACCCCTATTTTGATCTTCCTATTAAAAAAAAGAAGACGAAAAAAATTGTTAGTTTTATATAAAAAAAAATAATGTAATACCTGCTAATTAAATGTACTTACTAAATTCCCGTTGGGTTAGTAGACATTAGCGTGAAATTAGAAATATAAGTAGTTAGTAGAAGTATCTAATGTGTTCGTAGATTAATGATATTTAGCCCTTTTTGTACTGATATATTCTTGTATAAAATTAATTAAAAAATTTGTAAAGTTATGATAAAAATCACCTGATAAAACTAATACAATAAACCTGTATTACGTATGACAAAGCGGAAGAGAACTTCCTTTTTGATAAACACCAGCATATTAAATAATTTGATTATACACCTCATAGCTTTATAATTAATTTTCCGCGATTTATTTATTAATATTCGTTCATTCCAACGGCCATTTTATTAGACAACTGACGTATGACGTACGTCAATTATCCCAACGCACGTCGTACGACAATAAACCAGCGGATTTTACGATGCGAATTATTCCAAATAACTCGGACTTTTCCGAGAAATTTCCAACCAGTTTTCACACAAACAACGAGGAGAAACTCGCATTCATCTATCCGCGTAAAGGCCGCCATTATTCGATTCCGTGCTCCTAAATAATTAGCAAACGTTGTTTTCTAAGTAGCTTCAATTAACACGAACCGAACAATGTTCTTTGTGTTCCATGCATTATTAGTTTTGCGCAACTTTTAAACGATCGTCGTTCTATGTCAATTGTCAATCCATGGAGATTGCGTTGGTAACATTGTTAAACCACCACCCAGAACCTACTCGATTTTTAACAATAGATGAAGCAACTACATACACTAATAAAACAGTAATAATACACTAATATACACACCTTCTTTTTGTCCCTCATCGAGCCCTTCCCTCTGACCATTATTTTGCAGCCCGTTTCTTGTTCTAGTTGTTTGGCCGTCATGCCTCGAGGCCCTAGGATCCTACCTACGAAATTAAACTGAAACGAAAAAAAAAACAACATTTAATAAATATCTACTAATATTTTATTAGCAGCAATAATTACGGGGCGTTTAGGAAGAAGATAACGAAGAGAATGTTACTGTGCTCGGTGAAGGCGAGATTGATTTTTGTTAACTTGGGGAATCCCTGTAGATTAATTCGGGAAACGAATCAGCTATAAAAGTAGCTGCATAACTCGTTGATAAACTTTTCTTCTTCTTCTTAAATGCTAGCGTGGATTGAGCTGGGCTATTCGGGAGAGATTAAAATTTTTTTCTGGACTATTTTTAGAAGCGTTGAAGTGGAAAGAAAACGCTTTTGATCGGCTGTAACCTTCGATACGAATTTACGCGGTAATTCGACAAGTTTTATAACATTTAGATCGATCTAACCGGTGAAAATTCGCATTTTTTCTGGATGTAGAAGTTCGGAATTACAGGAAATATGAAGTTACTGTACTACAAACATTTCAAATCGATTCATAATGCATCAAATTAAAGTATTTTGATGCTCCAGCATACTAAAAACTAGCTGCATTTTGCACATAAACTTTAACCACGATTAAAGTGCTTTGCATCGCAATTAAATAGGATTATAATTTTCTGTATCTATTGGGGGGGTACTTGAAGTGGGTTTTATCATCGGATAAAATGGTAATTGAAATCCATACTTACGTCTGGATGTTCTTTAACTGGCACGTAAACTTTCTCTGTGAGTGTCGTAACTGGTCCATCTGGTTCCGGTAATACTAATGGTTCCTTTTTGACTCCATTTATTTGAAATAAACTAGCCCTTACTTTCGCTATTTCTGCAACAAACAAATCAAAACAAACCACACTTTAGTATAACTACAATTAATCCTGTAATTATTGCAAATTGTTATTGAAATATCCACTAAATTATGACATTATTTTCGAACGAGTTAATAAATAATTTATTGATATTTATCCCGATACGGCAGGTATTTGACCGTATCGAATTAACATCTAACCATTATGTGATCTAATGTCGTGCAAATTTACAAGACCTATATTACAAGAGTTAAACGATCGTAAATCTCTTTAATCGATTCTAAATTAGTCGCCAATTGCGCGCTATATAACAGAAAAAACGAATCGAAAGAGAATGTTAAAAAAGCACCTGTTGAATCGTATTAAAAAATTATAAATAAATTGCATCGCATTAGAATAAACTTTTGCTCGCACCCCGGTAGTTTCGTTCGGCGAGTCGTTTTACGAGGGTACTGATAAAAATCGCTACAAAACTACAAACTGATATGTATAGAGACCTTTCGAAAGCCCGATTTACAGTGCATAAGTGTTTTCTTGTGCATACCTTCTTTGAAACAAGCGACCTCAATGTGTAAAATAGCAAATTTTCCATCCAATATGTCCGTTATAATCAAACAATACGCTACATTCTCGATGTCGCATTAATTTAGTTCGTTTCGAAATGCATTTTAAAAGGTTACTAATGAATAATTATCGAATTACATGCGAATTATATAAAGTGCATTTTACCACTCGAATTAAATCATATAAATAATGTTCCGATATAATTCGTAATTAAACGAGAATAATCTATAATTCATTATACAAACTTCGAGCGATTGATGGGCAATTAGCATTCCCGCGGCATTTTTAATAAGACTTATTTAACAATCACAATGGGCCCATTGCGAATATACATTACATACATAATGTATAAATTCACCGGCGTATGTAAATGCATGTATGTAGTATTTTATCGAGATTTCGGATGCCTTCAAACAACGGTTTCATTGATATAGCGATATATTCGCTCGTCATGAATAATGAATCGTTCGTCGAATAGAAAACCAGCATTCAAATTTCGATTAATTAATTTTAAACGTTTGCGCATTAGACGCACAATTTTCCGTATCGCCCTCGTATAGATTCGTCGTATAGCGCAAATACGAGGGCGCCGGAGAAAGTTCGAACGCAACAAATTGCGATTGGGCAGTGTAAAAGATGTTAATTTTAGGTGTTTGTTTGTACACACAAGGCATTTATTATTAGCCATAAAGTCATCTGGTAATTGGGTCAAATTGGGTCATTACGCTATCGGTTTTCGTTTCTGCTGGAGCAATTTAGGAGCTAGACAAGTGCATATTCATGAGTTTGAAGAAAGAAATTTTAGTTTGCTTAGGTGTTGATGAAAAACGGAGCAAATTTGAGTAGTAATTGTGTTTGTTACCACTCGTATATTTTATGAAATGCGATGCATCCTAAATTACAAAAGATGTTATGTCAATAACCGTAGAAAACGTTAGAAACAACATAGTTGACAAATTCCGATCGGTCGTAGAGATACAATCAATAATTGCAAGAGTGGAATTGCAACAGTTACATAACTAGGTATTGGAAATAAATCATAATTAGTCGGCAACTTATAGGGGAAATATTAGAAATGGCGGGTTACGAAAAATATATAAGTTAAAAAGTAGATAAAATACCTTTTACTTTTACCGGTTGTTGCATGTGGGGTAATTGAAGACAACTGGAAAAACAATGAACTTTATATATATCTTTATATTCTCTATCACCCTCGTAAATTGATTTCGGCGCAAATACGGGGGTGCTGCCGAAAATTCGACACGTTGTTTATGTACGTTAATTATACAAAGAGAGTTTCTTGGAAATAAATTCGCTTTTATTGCGAGTTTCTAGTAGCTTATTCTAATCTGGCGAAGAAAAAAAAACAGCCTGAAGTAACGCGAAACGTGATTAATTTGCAAATTATTAGAAGCGCGATAAAAACATTTGCACCTAAGCACTTACATATTATAATATTACCCGAAGAGGAAAAAAATTCAATTCCCTGTATACAATATAATAAGTTTAATTGACGATTTTAAATGGCGTGTTTTCCTTTAGAATTCATTCTTGAAGAATCGCATTCTTGTGCAAATTATCCATGCAAATGTTGTATATACAGGGTGGCTCGTTGAATTTCTATTGAAAATTTAATAATTATGGAAATATATTACACAGTTTAGATATATTTACACGAGTATTTACACCCTGTATATTCAATAAAAGATTGATTTATAGCTCGACATTAAAACGATTTTTCCTCGATTTTATCATCGGCGAAAAGGTTTTTTTTAGAAAGCACACCATTTTATGACAAATTGCGGTTTATTTTAAAACATTTACCCGGCTAAATTCGACACCTAATTAACCCGAGACCGATCGAATAATTCAGCAGAAGAAAAACTAAAAAAAAAAAGATCCAGTTTAAAAATACTGCGATATCTAGCCGAGCGTTTTCGTGAATATATCGTTATATAAATCCGTTTTAATGAAGCCCACGTTCGGTTCATTCACTCATACTTCAGCACCATCCCGGTGTATTTTTAGAGGGAAAAAAAATCTGGAAGGCATATCCTCATATCGTTTTAAAAACGTGAATATCACGAGAGGATTATTCTATTTCGATACAAATTTTACACCGAATTGCATTGTTAGATATGAATTTGATTAGGTCTTTGAGCTAATTATTTTTAGCTTTAGGAGCGTTGGTAACTCCACTGAAACTGGATACTCCAAGTAGGTAAGTAGTTTATCTGAAAACGTGCGTTGAAATACAACAAACATTTTTAACATTATTGTTCAAATGGCTTCCGTACATTTTCATCTTTATCTTATCTTAAAACTGAACCAATAACAAATACAAAAGATTAGTTTATTTATTGGTTAAACACCAAAAAAAATAATTTCGTACGGTTTTTCTATCGCAAATAAAACTCTTTACTAGTAGTTATTATTAAATAATATAAAATTTTAACGACAATGGGCGGCTTCTTTTCTCTCTCGCGTATTTGTTTGTATTATACACCGGTTGAGCAAACTCAAACTGGCGATATTTTAATAGATATTAAAATTAAAAAAAGAACCCGTTAAATAGGAGAATATGTAGGTGCCAACGGTGTCTATTTTGAAATAACATTATACTTTGTAAACGACACACATTTTATATTATACACCTGCCGTGTAAACAGCAATTTAAACCCTCTATCATTTCCAAAAAAAACTCTTCGAAAATGATCATTAATTAACTCCAAATACCTTTTTTATAACATCACTTTTATCTAATGAATGGTTTGTAAATAACGCAAACATTCGGAAAATAAAATACAACACGAATTGAATGAATGAATTGCGATATTACATAATTAATTATCGTATTTGTTGCGATAATATAACAACGAAATTTCTAAGGTTACTGTCGCATTTTCGTCCGGGATAATAAGAAAATAATTACGATGGAAAAAATTCTTTAGCGGTCTTAATAATTTTATAATTCTCCGCGCGGTATTGTAAAAAATTCTCATATTACGAATAATGAATTCGATTTTTTATGCAACCGTGTAATTTGAAAATTCGAATTTAATTAAGGTCGTAAAGCAATCGCAGAATTTATTTTTTTGTAATGCTGATGAGTTTTTTTTTGTATGGCGAATGTTTCTTTGAAACTCGATGATGTGTTTGAAAGTGCTCGGGTTTGTAACAAGTGGAAAATCGGGAGAATCTTGGCAGAATTTCCGAAATTAAATTGCCATAATCTAATCAGCGTATCGACATCAAACGTTCGTAAATCCGAATGTAATTCGCCATTCAGTCGAAAAATATTCAACTCCCGCTTATTACTTCTAATATTTTAATTATAACCAACGCGTTATAGGGCTCAAAAAAAGGGCATATTAATTATTTTACATTATTATTAATAATTATCGTCTCTCCGAATCGTTTTACCGGCACTTAAATAAACTTGTTCCAGTTGCTAAACAACATTTAAACGCTCCAATTTCGATTCAACCAACAATGGATTTTTCTCGGTCGATTTTTTTAAGCTCTAACTCGTGAAATCAAGGATGAAAAATCCGACCTTCTCTCGTGTTATTATCGATTAAAAAAAGCAATAAATTTTACTTTGGGAATTGTTCTTATGGAAGAGAGTCAATTACCTTAATCAGAGAGTCGATTGAAGGGAAAAGAGTCGACTGTATTCACCACCAATTAACCATTCAATTAATTACCTACCATATTAGCGCATTCTAGTTATTCTTGCACTTTTGAGTTTGGAGTATTTCGATCGCCTTGTATTATCCGATAAATCCAACAATAAAACTGACTGTACAGTTAAAAATTACATCATCTCGTCGCCGATCGATTCAACCGAATGTAATAAAAAGTTTATTACATACAGTCCATCCTACCGATGACTCTGTGTAAATATTTACGGATTTGTTTAATTAAATTTGAATAAAATAAGCTCATTTGGTGGGTTTTTTAAGTCAAATTCTATCTAGAAACATTCCATCTATAGTAAGCTCGAAAAGGTTGAAATTTTTTCATTCAAATCGCAGTTAAAGGTATCGAGAAGAAGAGTTTTTAAACAGGTGATTTCAGATCGAAAGAAAAAATAATTCCTCCCATCTAGTAAGCTCGAAAAGGTTGAATTTTTTCAATCGAATCGGAATTAAAGGTTTCGAGAAGAAGCATTTCTAAACCGGTGGCGATTCCGGATCGAAATAAAAAATAATTCCTCTCGAATTTCACCGATTAGTCACACCTTTCGATCGAAACTCACTCGTATAGGAAATGATGGAATGAATCGAACGAATCTTTTGCATTGATGTCGATGTTTTATATAAATTATGTGGATTAGTTTTATAATAATCTTCTCTACAAACACGCCTACAGATCGTAGAAAATCGAGGACAATCCGACCTACGCTCTGCTCTAGTCTATTCAATTACAAAAGAGTATGTACTAACACATATTGCACTCAAAACAAACATATTTCCACAAGTTTTTCACTATATTTCAAGGCTTTGTATAAAAATATTTAAGAGCGTTTCATCTTTTAATTACATCAATTTTAGAAGCTTCATGAACACCCCAAAAACTCCATTAGATGCGAGGTTTGAATGAACTTTATGCACTCGACATCGATCAATTAAATTCTCCTTTTATCTGCGACTAATTGCTTTATATAGAGCGCATCAAAAGTAAATTACCTAATTGCCCGGTGTATGCTCGATCGATAATTTAATTGGCGGTATATCTGAATTTAGTAATTAAACCGTGATAAAGGTAATTAGGTTCAATTTCGGTAGTCGATTAGTCGATTAAATAATTGTTGAGTGTAAGAGGCTTTTAAAAATGTGATGTTTGTTGCATTTAATTGAAATTTCGTATTTAATCTTATCTTTAAATCCGCGATAATAAATTCCGCAAAAATAATAAATTAAGATTTAATTTCGGAAAACCTCGCCTATAAATATGTCCCTATTAATAGCTAAAACTGCATAACGCGATACGAAAATTGCATATACTTCGTTCATTTTAACCGCCCTGTGACGTCACAAACTATATATTTTCAAACATTCATATTCGACGAAAAACCCCTTAGTAATTAATCGAAGAGCTTTGAAGCTCTGTTAATTGGAGAAAAAAAAAACCGCTCGTCCGCGCAAAGCGTTTTAATAACGATACAGAGCTTTATTTTCGTTTTATTTTCGAACCTTTTTGCGCCCGTGCCAAAAAGTCGAATCGTGAGTAAGCTATCTCGTTTATAGCACCTGCTAAATCGTTAAGGTGTTTCTTCATCGCGATTTAAAAGAAGATTCCAACGGCCCCTCGTATAGTAATTATTGCGACTGGACTAAATCAATGCACAGGCTTGTAATGAATTCGATAGGAGGAAAAAATCGGGAGTGCATTCGGCATTGAGTGAGTCATTTCTGGTATCTAATGGTGTAGAAAATTATTGCAGTTTTTCTGCCTTATAAAGCGCGAGAATTGGAGATGAAGCGTGGGTAAAATTCGAAGAAGGATTTAAAGAAATCGACGACAAGAATGGAGAATTTTTCTCTTAATATCCTTCTCGTACTAAATGCAATGGTTTTTTTAGGAATGGATAAAATGTTTGCAATTGACGACGTTTATATTTGAAGATAAATTAATTGGGGAAAAGTTATTTTATATACACGTTATTTTCCATCAAATTGGATGATGATTGTGCATTTTTTACCGTTGAATTAACATTAGTTTCCGATGATTAACAGATCCGAAATTCGCCGGCGAAAATACCGAATCATTAAAACAAATATTTTTTTAATTGGACCAATTACGAATTCGCGTTTGTAAGTGTTACGAATTCGAAAATAGATTTTTCGCGACTAAAATTTTTCACCGATAAGATGGATACTTTCCAATGTAATATTAAAAAGGTGGTTAGAATGTTTTTTGAAAATTCGTTAAAATGTGCATATAGATTTGTTTGCAATTTCTCTGATTTCGTATGATAATATTTCTCGTAAAACGACTAATCTGGGGAAAGTGCAAACGGTTTATTTTGTACAAAATAAACGTAAATAACGTTTATTTTAATCGTTTTCCCAGTGAAAGCGAGGCGAACAGGAAATGTCGAAAATACATGACTTTTGGCGAATAAAAATATACAATAATAATTCCATATAAAGTCATTAGAATTATTTCGAGTTTATCAAAATTTCTCACGCTAATCCAACGGACTTTTCGAGTACATTATAGACTCACCCATTCGCAGAATACTTTATAAGGTAATGGGAAATTACCATCGAAATATGTCCAAACATGTGGAATTTCTTTAAATAAAATTACCCATAAAACCTACAGAATGTAATTTCGCCAATATCGATATAAAAAAACTGCAGAGTTAATTCGAAAACTACCAGTTTAGTAATTATTTATTTTACGTCGCAGTAAAACTAACACAATGTGGAAGCCGATGTTTACACGCGGATCAGATGATTATATCTGGGGTATTTTTAGATTAATTTATTGAAATTTTCCTAAGCCTTGATCAAATAAATGCTGTGGGTGGGGTTTTTGTTATTCTCTATAACAAGCGAATAAGAAATATTCCCCACATTCTAATCCAATAATTCCGCCTAAATCGGTGCGATGTTTCGGAGGTGTGCGCAATTACAATTAATTATGAATTTTAATTGCCTAATTACCATCCTTAACCGTGACGTTTTCGTTCCATAATGGAGCGCCCTGACCCAGAAACTTTTCATACGACAAATACCGAAAGTATGGCGGTCAACTTTCTTATACAATAATTAATTCCGTAATATAATAATTCGGACGATATTCCACACCATAAGAGCCCTTTTGTGAGCCTCAAATTTTAGAGAAATGCATGTAGATATTATTTGGGTTTCCCTCTACCATAAGAGCCCTTTTGTAAGCCTCAATTTTTAGAGAAAATACTTGTAGATATTATTTGGGTTTCCCTCTACTATAAGAGCCTTTTTGTAAGTCTAGATATTTAGAGAAAATACTTGTAGATATTATTTGGGTTTCCCTCTAAGTGTCGGTACAGCTGTAGACACAAAACTATGTGATTTTGTCTAAAAGATATCGCAATTAAAAATAGACGATATGTATCTTGGGCATTCTAAATATATTTCGGCTTTTGAAAACAGGCTAAGTTTAGAAACGTTATAAAAGTGTGTATAGCGGGTGACGAATCGATTAGGAACAAAACAAATTTTCACGAAAAGAAAAAAAAAATGGGAGAAATGAAAAGTAAATCTACAAATCAAAGAGGTGTGTGCATTAGTCGGTTCTCATAATTAAAACTCCAAGCGAAAATTTCACTTTTTCTTACAACAGGAACAATTTTATCTCGTGTTGTTTTTTTTCATTCCGCTAGAATTAGAAGAAAGTATTGCAAAAGTGGAGGTACTAATGGTTTGGAAATAATGCATTCCGGCGTTGGAATAAATTCGCCATTTTTCCCACGATACGATTTGATAAAACGAACAAATACAAAAAAAACGGAGATATAAAGATAATAATCTCTCACATACGATTAATTATCGTAGTGGGTAATAAAGAAGTTTAAATCGGAAAAATTGTTCTTTAAAATTTTAATAAAAATATATTTTTATATATTCTCTAATAAATTATGAAAAAATTAAATCAAAAATATAGTAGATAGTCATTTTCAACAGTACTTTCGACAATGCACAATAGGAAAATCAATGTTCAACTGAGTAGAATAGTGTTGAATAGTGTAGATTCAGAGTAGATTCAGAGTAGATTCAGAATTGAAATTTAGAGTCGATTTAGAGAAGATTCACAGTTGATTCAGAGTTGATTCAGAGTTGATTCAGAGTTAATTCAAACTAGCTTTAGAATAGTGTTAAAGGAGATTCATAATTGAGATTCAGAGTAGCGTTAGGATAGATTTAAAGTAGATTTAGAGCAAAATTAAAGCATATTTAGAGCTTAAAGAAACTCAATTTACGCTCCCTTCCCCAAATCTCACACAACACCACACGCTCCAAAAACAAAAAAAAAAATCAAACCTCCCCTGACAAAACAATTCCCAAAAAAAAAAAAAAAAAACCATTCCACCAACAAACCCACGAATACATCCCAAACAAAAACGACCCACGCGCAGCGAGAATTCAAACGAGTGAGAAAGAGAAAGGTAGAGAGAGAGAGAGAAATAAATCAAGTGGGCGCCGCCGGAGAACACCATCTGGGCGCCACAAGGCCGCCAAACGGCCCCGTTAGGACCGCGGGCGCCGCCCCTGCCGCCCCATTTTCCCGCCGCCCCTTCGACACGCCGCCCGCCACAAATCCCGCGACCGCCCGGGGGGCGGTTCGGGGGCGAAACGCCCGAAAAGCGACCAGGTGGCGCGCGAATCGAGGTTATCGGTGAAACGTTTCCTGTGTATAGAGGAGAAACGAAAGCGACTAGCGATTCGGACGATTGTCGAGAGGATATTTTCTGTTATACAGGGCGTCCCAGTGATAAGTAGCGCGCTAGAAGTAGCGTTAAATGGGCTATTTTTCGTTGGGACGTCCTGTATAGTGCGCTGTAGGGGTTTCTATACAGGGCGTCCCAGTGAAAAAGTAGCTCGCTACATGTTTAGCGTTAAATGGGCTATTTTTCGTTGGGACGTCCTGTATTGTGCGCTGTAGGGGTTTCTATACAGGGCGTCCCAGTGAAAAGTAGCTCTCTACATGTAGCGTTAAATGGGATATTTTTCTTAGGACATCCTGTATTGTACGCTGTAGGGGTTTCTATACAGGACGTCCCAGTGAAATGCAGCTCGCTACATGTAGTGAATTGGGCTATTTTTCGTTGGGACGTCCTGTATTGTGCGCTGTATATAGGGATTTCTATACAGGACGTCCCAACGAAAAATAGCCCATTTAACTAACACTACATGTAGCGAGCTACTTTTCACTTTGACGCCCTGTATAGAAATCCCTACAGCGCACAATACAGGATGTCCCAACGAAAAATAGGATATGGTAAGGTGCACACGGAACAGGAAATTCTTATGTTTTACGAAACTTGGGCAAAGAAAACGTTAAAATTACTCAAATATTTGCCAATTTTTATGGAACCGTTTTCGAGTGTGTTTAGTAAAAAAATAACGAAAGAGGATACATTATCTTATCTTCGCCTATAAATATGCAGGAAAAAAAAAAGTACTTTTTAGTCGGCGAAAAGTTTATGGCCGCAAAAGAATATATACTCGTTCCGGTGAATGTTTAATAGATGTACTTTTCAAAATAAATATCCGGTTTTTTGATATTTTTTCTATTCGTGTAGAACCTACTTCAAAGATGGGATTAAATTAGAAACCTATTCGTAATATATCCGGGATATTTCATAAAAAAAAACGTCCTCGCATCCCCCCACCCGCGCTAAATAAATTCAAACCAAACCGTTCGTTGCAAAACTCCATCTATTTAGTAAAAATAATAAATTAATATTTATTCATTCGACAAAAAAAAACTTTCATCGACCCACAACGCAGTGTTGCCTACACAAATATAACAAGTATATATTTTTTAATTTGTTACCGTTTAAAACAAACAAATTCCACCGGTAATTAGTAAGAACCTGCTCGATAAATAGGCGTACAATTACGAAATTGTACTCAAACCGCGCAAAAATTAAAATGATTAATTCAAAACATGTAAAATTTGCATATAGTATGTTCAACATAATCTTATCATGACGTCACGACGTGAAATATTGAACGAACTATAGATACACAATACGAGGGTACTCCGGTAAGTTGTTTTTATGTCTGAAACGAGGGTGGCAAGAGAAATAATTTCACGCCAATTTAATTTGTTTTTTTTTCGAAGCTCTATCATTAATATTTAATCTCTACAGCTCTTTAGAGAGAAAAAAAAATTGTTGCGGAACCTTCCTTAATTAAACGCGTTTTAATATAGGGAAGGCGTTTCCGGTTCGAAGTACCATTAAGTTATTTTAGGACTCGGTATATTTAACTACCGACCGACGTCACGAGGAAAATAAACCGAACGAAACGAAAACGTTTTATAACCTCAACCCGAAAATAAAATCGAGGAAACTCCATAAAATATTCCGTCTATCGTTTTTTTTTTTCTGTTTTAGTTTCAAACACCGCCGAAAGGCGTTTGATGTGTGGCATGTTTTTAACGGAAAATTATACCAAACGGTACTAGTTTCGTTGGTATTATTGCATTTGGGGATATTTAGGTGCAGTTGGTAATACATTTTAGTGATTTATTGATGTACTGTTCAAGCGAGTTTGGAAAATTATTAAATCTTGTTCAATTTATGGATTTATTGCATTCTGAACTTATGGTAATTAATTTTTTGGAAATTGGCAACACAATTTTGAAACTTTCAATAAAATAAACCCAACATTCAAGCTTTATTAATTAAAATAACGAGATAATTTAGAGCGATGGATCAACTGCACTACTAGGAAATAAAATTAATCTTATTTAGCGAAAAAAGAAAATCCCAAAATGATGGTCTTTTCGTTTGATTTAACTAGCGCATATTCTCGAGTTTAAATTGCCCATCGAAGACATCAATCTCGAGAAAATTAATCGCTTTATCCTGCCAAATTAACGCCTTTGAAACGCGCGAATTTAGATCTACTCGAAAGTAAAATTCCCCAAATCGCGGGACTCGTAAATTTCGACAAAAATCGAACAATTTGGCTTTCATCGGGCAATAGAACTACTAAAAATAGGACCGAGAAATGTATTCGAAACGACAAGAAAATCGTTCGAGAAGTTAAGAATCCGAAAGTGGAACGGGGATCGTTTGTTTACATTAGAAATAATGCTATCGAATTCGGAAAATCCCGCTCACATTTTCCCAATTTCTCGCTAGAAATACCTCAAACCTCTTAGAGGACACATCGATTATTTACCCGAGTCGTTTCCTACGTGTAGTTTTTCGCAGAAAAATCGAGAACAGATGGTGGAAAGTTTTAAAATAAAACGAAACTACCTGCACCGAAATGTCGGAATCGAACAAACAATGAGACTCCCACAATTTCGTGTCTCATGCGATGGGACAAACACAATAAAAATATTTTTAAAAATCTTCTCCCGGACAAAATTGTGCAAGTTCGTACGAGTCGATTGTCTCGTCACGAAATTTCGTTGCAATTACATTGACGAGCAAAAAAATATAGCAAAATTGCGGTTTTCTCAGTGTACAAATTAAATAGTTATTCATCTGAGTATACAATTTTTTGCGCTGGTAGATTCCTTTTAAAACCGATTTCCAGGCGCTTTAAATGAACCGAAAAAGATGCAAACAGTATTTATAGAGTTATTTATTTAAAACACCGGACATTTCTATCATATTAAAAACTCGAAGAAACATTCTTAAATCTCGCGGTTTATTAGATATTTTACTTCGTATTCGAACTTTAACCTCGGTCTAATTAATCGCAATTTATCCGGCGAATTGCAATTTAACGCTGTCTACGGGTGGACTTCGAATTGTTTAGAAACTTTCCCCGGCATCTTTGAAACTGTAGAAGTTTGGAAATTTCGTATAGCAACGAATAGAACGCGCGTTTTATAAATATTTGTCGTGCAAAATGAGTTAATTTGCAATAATTTCCTGGCAACTTTCGGTTCCTTCCTGGTATATACCTACACAATTCAGTGATCTTAGCCTTGATAAACTCGTTAATTTTTATATTTAGTAATTGAGTCATTCCAAATGTTTGTTTTATTGCATACATACATAGAGGTGAAACGCATGTGCCGATTTTTTTTCTCTTTAGTTTTATTAATACAATAAATTTGTGTTAGATTTTTTACAATTAATCGACGATTTGGCTAAATTCAGGAAATAATAAATGTTATCTAATGTCGCTTTACATCATAATTTTTTTTACGACAATCCCACAACGACATTCGATCGATAAATAATGCATGAGACATGAATCATTTCGCGTGTGTTTTTCTCGCAATTGCTAAAAGTGGATTAGCACGAATTATGCAAATTATTTATCCCTAACTTGTAATACAATTGTTGCAGTGCCTGTGCTGCGATATTTTATTCAATTAACGACGAAATTATGTTTTTCTTTTCGCTTTTTTTATCAATCTTACATTTTGAAAACTTTTTCAAAATTGGAAAACCCCGCTTTACGTTTCAACTAACAAATATACACACAAAAAACATGATTCATATAATATGGTTTTATCGCTACTTGTTATATTACTATAATTCGTTTTTATATGGAAATAATGCGAAATTTTACCAATCGAATCATACACATTCAATCCTATTAGGTATAAACCCCGTTATTTGTTTTATATGTTGTATATAAAAACGTGTACTCGACATTCTAAAATCTCCTAATAAGGAAAACTGGATAATTAAACTCTCCTATTTCCAATAACTAATATACTTTTAGCACTCGTCCGCTCGACTCGCCCAGCAAACTCACCTCTCGTGACATAATACTTCTATACACAAGCTCGCTTGATTAATTACGCTAAATTTAATTTCCCGATAAAATTGCGAGTGTATTTTTATAAAATTTCGATAACGGTTCGAGAGTTTTTAATTGTTCACTATATCTGACGATTCCAGATAAGCGGAACGTTCGTTTTTATTATAGGGGTATGGGAAACGGTGAGGGAGAATTGGTTTATCGCTTTTACCAAATAACCCTCATCGAGTTTTTCATGTTTAATTATGGCTGATTGGATAATACAAAAGTTGGTTAATCAATGGGTGGATAAAGGGGAATAATAATTAATCATTTGCATTCTAAAATTAGTAGAATCAGATGTTAAAAATGATAAACATCTACTATACATTTTTGTGGAATCTACACAACGAGCAGAAATTTAAATAAAAAGCGAAATAAATTAAAATTTTTACGACTCTCAAACGGAGGCTCGGCTATAATAAACCTGATGCTGCAAATGTATCTAACTAAATCACTATTTAAAAAAAAAACAGAGTCAAGGGAATCACATTTTGTATAAAACTTTACATTTAAATAGGAATTTACGAAATAAATTACAGTTATACACCTCGCAATACAACAATAGAAGAAGTAAAAAAAACCACCCCTCGTGGAAATCAAAACCCCCTACCTGTTGTTAGAAGTTACACACTCGAATTCCCACCCCACGTCTTTGTCACGCAATGCATGCGTAACGCAACAGGTAGTCCCAACATAACAAAAAAAAAATCCCCCAGGTCGATTTCCGCGGTCGCAGGTTCATCTTACTAAACAGGTTCACCTTACAGGTAGGATACACTGTGCTTCATTCTGTTATATAGGCTATAGGTGCGATAAAGACAGCTTCCATTGGACACTTACAAAGGAAAAAGAAAGAGTGACATTTATGTCACTTCTGACAGCTGTCATTTTAATAATCTTACTTTGTTTAACTCATGGAAACCACCATGTTGTACGATCTGAATTGAAGCAATGTGTATAATAAATTCCATTTGTTCGAGATTACCGATAAGTCATTTCGATATCGCACCAATCCACTTTTGAATTCGAATCGAAATGTATCAAATACACCGAAAAAGATTAGATAATAATTGTGATCGATTAGATATTCGGAAATTGATTGGTTAGATGCAATTTAGAAGGCGGATCGAGCACAATTCGGAAGTGAATTTCACTAAATAAAAGTTACCGTAAACTCCCTAGACTTGTAGATTGTAGTTTATACAGCGCCCACGTTCATTTAAATAAATTTGGAAAGGCCATTGGCATTAGATTCAGGCATTTTTTTTCAACTTTAATACACAATCTTTTAACGTGTAAAGTTACGAAATAACCCAAGAAACATAGATATAGAATAGAGTTTAGAGGGTTATCCATAACATACAGGTTGCTCCATTTTTAATTGCAACATAGGCTATGGGTGCAACAAAGACAACTTCAATTAGACACTTATAAAGTGAAAAGAAAGAGTGATATTATGTCATTGCAACTTTTCACTCTAACAACTGTTATTTTATCAATCTTTCTTTGTTCAACACATGGAAGAACGGTGTATAGGCCATGGGTGCGATAAAGACAACTTCAACATTAGACACTTGCAAAGGAAAAAGAAAGAGTGACATTATGTCATTGCAACTTTTCACTCTGACAACTGTCAATCTGTCATTTTAATAACCTCTCTTTGTTCCACTCATAGAAACGACCATATTGCAATCGGAAATGGAGCAAGATGTAGATATCTACTTGTTGATCTTGGTATAATTAGAAAAAAAGTTGTATTTACAATTTCGCTTGTAACTTTGTAGCAGTCACGATTTGCCTTTCGGACGTTCTCCCTACTTTCGTTATTAACTCGATTCGTATGAGATTCAATGTAGAAGCAAAAACAAGTAATACAGAAGAAATTTACAACGTAATAGTTCCTTGTAATACACAAATAAGTAAAATTTTAGTAGGGGATTTCTACCTGCTGGTATTGTTGCTGTAGGGGACGTCAATTAACAGTAGGAAGACATAAAATCGAAGAAGCAATTAAAACTAAACATAAACAAGAATAGTATAAATCGAACAAATAGAATTAGAAGAAAAGAATGACATCACACGACCAGTTTCCGTGGAAGTTCCAAATGTCGTCCAACGACAAAAACGCGTAATAAACTGCATAAATCGCAAAAAATAAATAAATTCGATTTATTTATTTATTTGATACGCCCGAAATCGTCTCGACTAGCGCGAGAATATCCGACTTACCTACATTACAAATACCGATGTTGAACGTTCAACCGTGAAACCACGCCTTCCATCATACCAGAGGAATTCGCGACGAAAATAACGTAAAAACCCGATACTTTAAACTTCTAACGCGCGATTTATCCGCTTTAAAACACCCCTGTATATACAATTTCATCGAACGGGAGGAAAAAAATCAAGCAACCCAATTCCCGTAAACAAATACATCAATACGTCACTGCACCATCACATGTTTACAGAATCGCCTGTAACTCGATAACGGTCGAGGATCGCTCGGATTTCGATATATCGACATGCAAAAGGGGCCCTTAACGGCCCGAAATCATCGACTTACCTTCGTCCAGCAGCCTCTCTACGTGGATGAAAACATTGGGAAATGCGGCTAGTTGTTTCCTGTCTTTCAGCAGCTGAGCCAGATAGTCTGCGATGCTCTGCGTGGACGCGCTATTTTGGTCGCACATGATTCGATGGTGTCGCTTCGAATGGCATGCAAAATGGTTGGTTTTTTTGTTGTTTGTTTCGTTCGCTTCGATACGGTACGTGCGCGGTCGGTTTAACGGCGGATTTCGACTGAACGTACGGGCGACATCGTCAGGAGGACTGCGAAGAAACGCGGAGTCGATGTCGGGTGGTGCGGCGCATGCGCCGTGACAAGCCGCCTATGCGCACTCGAGGTTTACCTAAAAAGGGTCGGCGGCGAGTAGGCGTTGCCGGCGTTGTTCGGATTTCTTTGCTCGTCGGGATATTCTTTATTTCGTTTATACTTGCTAATTAATTGATCTCACGGGGAAATGGCGCTTTAACCGAATTAATACGCCCAACATTTGCGAGGCGTTATTTTTCCAATGACTACTTGACCCAAGTGCTAATGTCACATCTGTCAAAACCAAAAATTGCAGTTATCCATCGATAACCTACTACGATTTATAGACTAGTACAAATTTTATATTTAATTCTAAAATAATTGCAGGAATATTTTCTGTAGCAATAATTTAATTGTGTTTATAATAAGGCAACTCATATTACAGAAACGTCACTGGTGGAAATGTACCGTTGTGTGTAACCCTTACTAGTAAAAGGCCACTTACAAATTTTTTCCACGGCGGGAAATTCAAACGGTATTAATTCACGACTCGTTTTATTTACGTTGTTTCTAAGCGAGTGTGTAATTTTCCGTTTTCGATGCACCGAGAGGCTCGTTATGTGCAAAGGCTGCGCTCTCGGTATTTACCTTGAAATCTCGAATCGTTTTACGTGCGGTAAAAAAAACATGGCGAACGAGAGTCGAAAAACGAACGTTAATTATAAAAGTAATCCGAGCATTTCGAGCCTACATCTTTCGCATTTGAATACACCTTTGCGGATTTCGAAAAAGTCGCTTTTGCTCGAATAGGAATCGGCCCACGCGACCCCTTAACATTCTCTCGTTTGTTTGTCGTGTCACATGTCACAAAAGACATATACCTACTTGATTAGAATTAAATTATAGAAATTATGACGATTTTTTTTTAATTATGGCGAAAAAAAAACCTTTAATAAACCCTTTACGAGGCATTAAGTAATCGTTAAAAGATTAAACAGATGTAAATTGTATACGCAATAACTAGTTTCACATAGTCCTTTTCTGAACAGCAAACAGTACATTTATTATATTATTTCATTATGCAATAAACAAATAAGATAATAAAAAAAAAGCGATTCATGTCAATGTTCAGTTGGCTGTTTTTAGAAAATTAACACATCTGCCGTGAAATCGCGGGCCAGTTTAAATATTAAATTGTTTTCGCAGGCCGGACGGTTTTGGTTTAATAACTGCGTCGGACATTTCGCAATGCCGACACGCCGGTGAGATGAGATTTAAAGCTGTAGGTAAAACGAGAAACGGTCTGTATGGCGCCGATAATATAACGAAAATAGACTTGCATTTTCGTAATATCGCCTTATGTTTCGCCCGGCCTTTTTTCTATAAGGTGGAAAATTCGTTAAAGAGCCGCACCATTCCGTCGAATCTAGGAAGCTGGTGACGACTAGCTTGTTTAATATGACAGTTTTACATTGGTTGTTATGGAGTAACTAAGGGCTTTGCTTAATTTGACAGTTTTACGTTGGTTGTTATGGAGTAACTAAGGAGATTGTTTATGGCCCAAGAAACGATTGATTAGCGTTAAAAACGAGGTTAATATTTAACGAAAAGACAACACAAATGTCTTCTGGACAAACCATTTGATATTCATCGAAATCTTCCTCGTGAAAACACCATCGTTCGGTCTAAAATAAGCGACACTCGTGGAATTACCTGAAGGTATAGAAAAGGCTTCGGAAAACAACAACCAGAGCCCCGTGGGTTGAAAAATAAGCGCCGACGTCACCGGGAGAGGCGGTGGGCGACGC
Source organism: Phyllotreta striolata (assembly GCA_918026865.1). Lineage (NCBI taxonomy): Eukaryota > Metazoa > Arthropoda > Insecta > Coleoptera > Chrysomelidae > Phyllotreta > Phyllotreta striolata. The sequence goes on along the minus strand of OU900097.1, from coordinate 9,246,796 downwards.
GGTTACCAAAAGACCGGCCCACGCGGGGCCCAGAAATAAGGCCCATATCGAGCGATATGCGAGAGCCCGTGGGCGGCAGAAAATCAAGAGAGCGACCTTCGAGTTTTTGTCTTGGTCTTGATTACCCATTTACCTTTTACTTATTATATATATTGTTGCATTATTTATTACGCTTAGATATGTTTGGGCGTTCGATTCTGTTTGTACTTTCTCTCGAGAAAGAAGCCGTGCTGAAGATTAGAAAAATGTACTAGAGGAAGATAGATTGAATTTTTGGTCGGTTGGGGAAGATGTGGAAAGCTATAAGTACATGGAGGCTTTATAGTAGAACAAAAATACATTAGATAGCTAGAAATTTGTCTAGTACTTGCACTAATACCTAGCGAAAACAAACAAGTATCCTTACAACTCCATCTTTAAACTACATTTTACCCATTTTCTCGTTTGTATACTTATGGAAGATTTTCACAGCTTCTTTCTAATCTCCCATACACTTACGTAAGTTAACGCGTAAAATGAATGAATAAAATCTAATGCTAATAGACGGCCCACGCGCATTGCGACTTTGATTCGAAAACGCCAAGTATAGCTCACGATAAGTATTAATAATAACAATAATAACGCTTCGAGTTTGCAGCAAAAGTACGATAATTGCGCAATGACTAAGTGTATCATTAAATAAGCGACCAGATCAAACGAAAAGTCGCCGCTACATTTGTAAAATGCACCTCTTTACTGAGGAAATAGACATTCAAGGAGAACAGAAACAAGTACACATCTATCATCAATAGTTTATTTATAAAATAAAAAACAATCAACAGAATCATCTACTAAACTGCCTTTTACCGTCCCCCCCTTTACCCTTATAATTAGGCTTCGGTTGCCTATACACAGTATTCTTCTTATAATCCCTCGATCCCATACTGTTCATATTCTTGTAGAAACCGAACCCTCCTCCGCCCTTCCGGTTCTTCTCCGGCCTCTCCGCTTTCTTCGCAGACACCTTCAAATCCACAGCCGGAGGCACTTTAAAACCGAACGACAGCGCCACCTTCGCCAAATCCAACGTACTAACATCGAATATCGTCTTCAGATGATGCGAATCGTACGCTCTCACGTAAGCCTTGAAAGCTTCCTTCGCCGATGTATTCAAAAAGTAATTTTTACCGATCAGATTCTCCAACTGAAACGAATTTACTATATAAATCGTTCGATAGCAGGTTAATTTTTTCGGTACCTGCGGTTGTATATCGGATATCTTGCTCCAACTGAACTCGAACTCGTTCAACGGCACTTTCGCCTGTTTCAGATACCTCAAGAATCCCAATTCTTCGGGTCTCAGAATGAGTAAAGCGTGTCCCGAACTCCCCTCGCCTCGAGCCGTACGACCCACCCTACGAAACAACGAATCAGTAACCGAATAACTCGGTAAGTAAAAGCCTTATAAACCTGTGAATATATTCCTTCGGATCGTCCGGTGGATCGAATTGCACGATCCAATCAACCGCCGGTATATCCAATCCTCTTGCTGCTACATCGGTACACAACAACGTACCGGTTTCTGCGTTGCAAAATTGAAAGAAAGTCGTCGTTCGCTTGGTTTGTTTCTGTTTACCCTGCAACCCAAAACGGTTTACACCCTCTCGAGGATCTACGTTAAATACACTTACGTGAATACACATGACGGGTAAATCGATGTAATTGAACAACTCGTGGTGGTATTTAACGGACATGCACGAACTGAAGAACACCATCACCTTCTTCTTCCTGTTCTTTTTGAGGAAAGTGAAAAGAACCAAGAGTCGTTTATCGGAAGGGCACACCACGTAACCTTGCTCCAAACCGGACACGGTGGCCTCGTCTTTGGCGTCATCCACGCCCACGTAAACGGGCTCTTTTTTCAAAGCGAGCGAAGTCAAAGCGTCCGTTTTCTTATTCTGAGTAGCACTGAACAACATCGTTTGCCTTCGTTCTAAAAACACAAACAATGTATTTGAATCTCCGAACTATTCGATCGTTACTCACTCGGTAAAATGTTGATAATCTGCTTCATCTCCTCTTCGAAACCCACTTCCAATATACGATCGGCTTCGTCGATGACCAAGCACTGTAGATTTTTGTACAAAAAGTCCGGGGTGTTTTGGAGGTGATCGAGCAACCTGCCGGGCGTCGCCACCAAAATATTAATGCCTTTAGAGAGTTTCTGGGCCTCCGTTTGTCGGGCTGTGCCGCCCATGACGAGGCCGTACGTATGATGGTGATATTTCATCAGCTCTTTGAGAACGCCGAACGTTTGCATGGACAGTTCCCGAGTGGGTGATATGATGATGATTCCCGTACCGTTCCTCGGCATGAATTTCAGTTTGTAGATGAGCTCGACGGAGGGAACGAGGAACGCCAGGGTTTTGCCGGAACCCGTTTTGGCGGCTCCCACGAGATCTCTGCCTTCGAGTAGGGGCGGTATCGAGCGAGCTTGGATCTCCGTCATGCTCGTAAAACCCATATCGGCTATGGCTTTTAGGGTGTTTTCGCATACTGTGTCTTTTAGGGACTCGAACGAGCTGTTACTGAGGATTTCCAATGTTGTACTCGATCCCGGTACTGAAACGATACAAACGGTGGTAAGTATACAATGTATAGAAATATCTATTAATTCGTAGATAATAGAATTAATCAGTGTTAATGAATGTGTACTCATTATTCTCGACTCGCTCGTTTCGAGGAATCAACATCGACTCGAGAGTGTTTTCGAGGAGTATCTTCGACTCGATTAGCAAGGAAAGTTTGTATTCGCCTTTAAGTCATCATGAGTTTTAAATGGTGTGGATTCTTAATAGATTATGAAATGGGAATTACATTTATTTCCTAAATCTGTCGCATCTTCTACTTCATCGATATCCGAAGGAACATCCGGTTCTTCTTCTTCCTCTTCGTTATCGAGATCTTCGTCTAGTTTCGACGGTTTTTTCTTCTTCGGATTCTTTTTCTTTTCTGAAACGAAACGTTCGTTATTATTGAGTAAAGGTAACAGTTTCGTGTATTACTCTTAGCCGGCCCGTTTTCGTTATCTAGCACTCTTTTAACTCCTTTGGTTGGCTCGACGTCGAGGTTTTCATCTTCTACAACAAATAAATTACAACTTTTGCGAAACAATAATATTTAGAGGTTAATTACCTTGTACTTCCAACTCCTTTTTCTGCACTAGTTTGAGTTTTTGCTTCTCTCGCTTTTTTATTTTGCGCATTAAAACTTTGTCTTGAATAGACATTTTAAATAAATCTAATAAAATTTACAAACGCACGTGTCGAACTTGAACATTCGCGTTCGTCGTTGATTTGACATGACATGACACACGTCAAATGTCAGCAACTCTTCTTTTTAATTTCTGCCTCTAACTAATCGGTGTCCAGCCACATAGTAGATTACGCAGCCAACGATTTCGGCGTCAAATTCGAATCGCCCAAATTTCAAATCGCGCCTTTCGAACTTCGATTATGTTAAAATGGGATGCAGGAGTTCCAAAAAGAAGCAAATAGTGATCTATCTCAGCAGATTGAAATTGCTGGAATACAGGGAAATGTTCGACATGTTCGACGAGGACGGAGACGGAAAAATCACCTTAGAGGAAATAATGAAAGTCCTGCAAAGTTTAAACGTGCACGTCAGCGAAGCCGAGGCTCAGATGATGATGAGCGACGTCGATCTGGACGTCAGCGGTACCATCGATTTCGGGGAATTCCTGCTGATGATCTACACGCATTTGCAGCAGAAGAGGCGAAAACAGGACATTATCGAGATGTTTAACTACCTAGATGTTCGACATACAGGTGCTAAATCTTATACAGTGTAAATCTATTAGAATTTGCGCCGCTTTTCAGGCGAAATTAACTTCGAAGACTTGAAAATCGCGATGCTCAGCATCGGCGAGGACTTCACCGACGAGGAAATCGCCGAAATGATGGAGGAAGCCGATCAAAACGGCGACGGAGTGATCGATTTTCAAGAGTTCAGCGATCTTTGTAAGCGGTTGTATTTATAAAACGCTAACATTTACTTATAAAATATATTTATCACCAAAATTAGATGCGTTTTTCATTACAAAAATAGTGACGAAACTTGTGTTGTATCCGAAAAAATTGTGATGCTTAATAATATCGCAACAAACTGTTAGTGATTTTCGAAATATTTCTTCTTCTCGATGGGATTCGGAATAATCTGTAATACATACAAATAAGTATTTATTACTCATCATATTTAATACACTTACAGTATCCTGTCCGGGTTTCCATCCTGCAGGACACACCTCCCCTTTTTCATCTGTATATTGAAAAGCTTGCACTAATCGAAGAGTCTCATCCACACTCCTACCAACGGGTAAATCGTTCATCGTAATCTGTCTTACAACGCCTTTAGTATCGATTATAAACAATCCTCTGGAATTTGGATTAAAACGAAGCATTAAAACCATCACATTTTTATGGCTACCCTACCTGAGGGTGTGCCCCAAATCGTCCAAATACACTCCGTAGTCTTTCGATATGCTGTGGGTCAGATCGGAGAGTAGAGGGAAATTGACTTTACCCAATCCGCCCTCCTTTCGGGGGGTGTTCATCCATGCTAAGTGAGTGTAATGCGAGTCCACCGAACAAGCCACCACTTCCGTGTTGATCGCTTTGAATTCCTCTATCCTATCGCTGAAGGCTAATATTTCCGTGGGACATACGAATGTACTAAACAAATTTGTTAATAACTCGAATAGATTTGGAATTGTCGTACTTACAAATCTAATGGGTAGAAGAAAAACACTAGGTACTTCCCCAAGTAATCGCTCGATTTCAAAGTGATGAATTCCCCGTTTTTTACGGCCGTGCTCTCCCAAAACGGCGCCGGTTTGGATACTTAAAGAATCGTTATCAATAAGCTGTCGCATGAATAATCGAGATTAGACAACTTACTAACGGCTTTCGAAACTTGCAAATTATGTTCACGGCCCTTATCCGAGTGAGGGTAGACACTCCCACCGAGGAACGTTTGACATGACTCGTCTCCGGTTGCACTTTTGAACAATAAAAGTGCGCTCACGCTAATTAAAAGCAGTTTACATAACATTGTTTTTATTTATGCCGAACGGTATGCTAAATATGCTAAGATAATCGTATTACACGTTGCTCTGCGTTGTAAACAACCGGCACTTATACTTATCGAAATGAGCTGTCACTCAACTGTCAAAAAAAATTTCAAGAAAAAGAAGACTGTCACGTGTCATTTTAATCACAAAACATATTCGTGGACTTTTACTAGTCGGATTATTGGCTATTCAAATTTTCAAAAATTGAGCCAAATTTGAAAATTTTGAAAACTACTAATCATATACGAAATAAAAGACATCTTTCTTTCTCTACGCAACTTATACAGGGAAGCCTAGATGATTTAAAGGAAGTTGTACAAAATAAAAACGTATTATTTATAAAAAAAACAAAAAAATACATGAACAAAAACACTTTCGATTAATAAAACATTAAACAAATATTCCTGTAAAAACCGTTAAGCACCGACATTCTTCTTATTAGCCGGAATATACGATCTCTTAGTGATCTCAGCCAGAGCCTCCAGCGTGCCTTCCATCACGTAAGGCATCGGCCCCCGGATCCCATCCGGAGTCATGTACACCGAAGGCGGCATCCCCACGGAGGTAACCACCAAACAAAACACCTTTTCCAACACCTCCAAAGGCTCCGGCGTGATCAAAACGAGCCTCCTATTTTGCATATCGACGCCCCGAACCAAACCGTACCCCAACACCCGAACGAGCCCCAATTTCTCGGACACCACCTCGCCCAGAGCCACCAAATTCGCGTTCGCAGCCGCCTCGGGCAGTCTTCTACCTTCGGAGTCTCGAATTTGGATACTCTCGAAGCCGATCCTGAAATAATTCACGATTTTTAAGCTACAATCGGCGGTAGATTTAACGCTTAGTACTTACTCGTACATGGGCAATTTGTAGTTAGTCAACGATTGTATTTCATTGCACATCATTCGAGCGAAGTAAGCCAACACGCACAGTTCCCTGGCTTGTCTGGATTCCAAAAACCAGCCGGTATTGTCGTCTGTTAACGCCACGATTTTCCTCAAAGCGAAATTAACGTAGCTCGGATCGCCCCCGAAGGCTTTCAAGTTTGATTTAACCGTTTCCGGAGTCAAATCGCATTTGAAATTCTTCTTGGAATGTTTGCTGTTTATTTGCAGCACGTCCGTTGGTTCGATGTATGTAATAACCGATGAGATTATATTCAATCCGATGCCTTTCACGAAACCCATGTAATTCACCAAAACCGGCACGTTTTCATCGGAATCCATTTGGATAAGATGCTTGATTGTTAACAAATACTTCTTCGGATTGTGTCCGATGTTGATGTTCGACAAGTACGATCTGGAAGAGTTTACGTGTAGAATTTAATAAGCTTCGATTAGTAGTAATTACCTGTCTGTGTTAAGTAGATGCGTGTAATTCGGTCCGAAAACAGGTTCTTTTATAGTCAACACCGATAGACATCCGGGTATCGAAAACTCGGATTGTCCGGGATCCAAATCGATCACTCGAATCGCCTCGAATCTGCCCAAAAGCCTGTTAATGGCGTATCGCAGGAAATTAGTTTTCCCCACGCCTTTACCTCCTGCTACAAGCAGTCTCGTAGAGGGCCCCACGCGTTGCAATATATCGTCCCATTCGGGGTGAACGGAGCACAAGTTAAATCTATCTTTCGGGTTGAAGATTATTTGCGGTTCGTTCCTCGCGGGGACTTTGGGAACCAACTGATGGGCCGCGTGTTTTTCGATGAACGAGAATTTGTGGGCGTCGATCGGGGAGCACGTGAAGATAGCCACGGTTTTCTTCAAACGCAAGTCCTTCAAGCAATCGTACTCTTCTAGAATCTCGTCGAAATTGTCTTCTTCACTAGCTGTCGTGAGATTGTCTATCACCAACAACGAAGAGCCTCTCGGGGAGTACAGTTTGACTTCTTTCGAGCGTTTCGTTAGAGTGTAGCCGAAAATGTGCACTTTTCCGTAGAGCAGTTTCATCGAACATAGTCCGAATATCGGTACACACGATTTTTGTTTGAGTACTACTAGTTTTCGATTACCCAAATCGAAACATTTGTGATTTTGGTTCATGAAACAAGTCGGTTTGGACTGTTTCTTCTGGTTCTTCTGTTCCACTAAGGGAGTCGAGGAACGGGGCGTTTCTTCTTCTATATCTAATAAACGAGACTTTAGAATGTAAATTAATACAAAAACATAAACTCACGTATCGTAGAAGGCTGATAATCATCCATTTCATCGGATTCGATAAGTGTAGGACTCCCGGAAGTGCACTGAACATTCGATACTTTCGTGCTTCGCTCGTGGAAAGTTTTATGAGTTATTTTTTTATCGATAGTAATTTGAATATTATCGAGTTGGGTGTTCAATAAATCGTAGTCATCGTCGTCGGAAATCGTGACGTTAATATCGGAAGTGTTCATATTAAAGAAGCTACTTAGGCTGGAATACCGATTAGTAGTGGTCTTCGTGTTTTCAGTTTTCGAGCTACAAATTTGGTTTTTGTGTTTCTCGCCTGTGTTAGAACAGCCCGACGTCGATGGAAGTATTTTTAATGTATCTTTTTTCGCAGTTTTCATGCTTTTATTACCCTTGTGGAACTTTTCGTCGTGTTTAGGACTGTCTACGAATACGTCGTCACTGAACGATCTTTTCCTTTTATCCATCTTCCGAGCTTCTCCATTTTGAGATAGTTTAGTTATTTGAGCTATTTTAAAACCATTCTTATCACCCTTTCCTTCTGTTATCAGCTTGGGCTTGTTCTTTTTATTTATCTGCGCTTGGATGCCGGCGGATTCCTTGCTCTTTTTGCCGCTGGAAAGCTGCTTTTTCTGTAAGTTTTGAACGGAAATGTAATCTTTATCTTCGACCATTTTAAATATTTTGATCTCCTAAGCACATTTTTTTAAAAATAAAAATATTATTGTTATTCTAACCCTATATATTCTTCATTTTTTGTAGTTTTAATATTCATATTAGTGTTCTGTGAGAGTGACAGATACGAGTCTCACATGTCAACGTAAACATTTGGTAAAAATTTGAGTTGGCAACTAAGGTATTTGTGGAATTTGAATTTTCGTAAATCTTATTCAATCATTTGATTATTTTGGTATTTTTCTATGACGTTTTTAAAGTTGCACAAGTACATAACTTGGTTCTTCTTCTTCTGTTAATTGGCCTCTTGCATTTAGACGAATCCGGCCAGCTTAGCTTACAAAGATGGAGGTTCTTACAATTTTGAGAGACAACAAAAATAAAACACGACAAACTTTTCCCTAATTTATTTTAATCTCTCGCACACATTAATCCACCTACCATTTCTCATCGAGTCTTCTTAACCGGTTCTAGAACGGGGTAGGAAGCGCGCAGAGCCACTCCGCACATATTGGCGTCCTTCAGCAATCTAAAGTAGCCCTTTTCGCCCCATTTCCTGCCGAACGAGCCCCTCAACAGCCAGTATTTGGTGCCGTTCTCAACGCCGTAACCCACCAACAACGCGCTGAGGTCCAAATACTGCACCAAATTGACGCAACTGCCGGTGTAAATCCCTCCGGCGTAGTCCAAAACCCAATCGCCGTAGATCGACACCGATATCGGGCCGATTTCCGCTACAGAAAGAGACCACGCGTGAATTAATTTGACGTTTGACAGTTCGATTGAATCGGCGCGTCTGGCCTTTTGCTGATCAATCAACCAGCAATTTGGTTATACAGCGCAATATTTTTCGACTCACCGAGGGCGTTTCTGAGCTGCTCCTCCGTAGCTCCAACGGTCGCGGTGTACTTCATGGCGGCGTATTTCTTCGATACGACCCTGCAATCGCCCGGGTGCTTCCTGAACGGGTAGTCGTCGAAGCTGTTCAGGCCTCCGGCTTGCATGATGTAGTTGTAGGAGTTGCTCTGGTTGCCCCCCTGGCAATTGGCGTTGTTGTGATCGCAGTCGACCAGCTGCTGGTCGCTCAGCTTCACGCTGATGTTGTTGACCAGGTAGTTTTGGCCCTCGAGGGCTCCGGTCTGCAAGAGATCTTGAGCTAATTTGCTCTAGTGTAATCGAGTTTGAGGGTATAATTACCACGCTGAAGGCGTAACTTGCGCCGCAATTGCCTTCGTCTGACGCGGGGAACACGGCGGCCTTCTCTCTCCAATCCACTTGGTCCGGAACGTTGGCTGGAGTCTCGAAGGTTTTAGGCACCCAGTTGGTGGTGTCGTCGTGGATTTTCTTGAAGAAGCCTTGGGTTTCCTCTTTGGTTAAGTCGGAGAATCGGGTGATTCCTTTGTAGTAGGTCTCCAGGCCGGCGGTGTATCGGGCGTTGTGCTCTTCGATTTCCTGGAATTTGTCCTGGAAAATCCGGAAGCGGCGAGTTTCCTCGGCGATGTTTTGGTATTTTTTGTCGAAATCGGTCTGGAAAATGAATAAAAACAATACTTTTGTCGAATTGATTAGCTGGAGAATGTTTGTATACCTTGAATTTTTCCCAATGGTCTTTTACCGTGAGGGATTCAGCGGTTACAACAACAGCGAATAACAATGCAAAGAGTTTCATTTTTGTGTGTAATAGTACTCTGGAATAGACAGGTTTTTTTTATGGATGTATTTAAATTATTGAATATCTCACCTCTACTAACAATAATGTATGATTCGTACTTAATTGTTATAAGTATATTTATAAAGAAATCGGTCGTTATCGATTAAATACTTAAAAAAAATAAGTGCATTGGATTTTCTAGTGATTCTTTATCTTTGTATCAGACTTGAATGCTATTGAAAAGATATGCAAAAGTATTGATATCCAAAATCATGTTCGATTAAATTATTAATATTGTTGTAAATAGTTGTCAAGCTAATGATAATTTATCTAGTCACTATTACAACGGATTTTTTTAATATTTATCACCTTGGGTAAATTGAGACAAGAGAACCTCTTAACAATTGATCGATTAATCTACGTTATATAATAGGTTTGTTCCTACAAAAAGTCACTGATTTGTTACCAATAAGTTTCTGACTCTTCTATTTCGCATGCGCGGTTTATGATTGAATGGTGTAATCAAATTTCCGATTTCTTGATGGAACAGTCTTTACATTTATTACATATTCACCAAGTATCAAACAAAAACAACAAACAACATAACCTAATAATTAACCTATATTCAGAAATACAAATTAAACCCGAATTGAAAATGCGCTTGCGCCGGATTCTAAATCTCTGTACTATCAGCAAATTTTTCTGACTATCACAAAACCAGTCCCTTGAACTGTTGGAACAATAAATTGTTAACCAAATCAGAATCAGAGATGTCTGTGGAGTTTGTTGGAACGCCTAAATTATGACTGCGCAGACTCCTGACGACCACCGGCTATTTCTGACTGTTGTAGGAACAAACCTAATAACTTTTTATTAATTTGCATAAATTTTACATTAGTTTAGAACGATATAAGGTAGGGTAAATCACAGGCAAGTGAAGAGTAAATTTAATTTAATTAATTAAACTATTACAAATTATTTACAAAGTCGAGTCTTTCGAAAAAAACGATCCTAAAAGTATCAGAGAAACGTTACTCGGTTGAATGATGATGTCTTCTAAGCAATCCAAAAACGTGGCGTTTCCTAAAAAAATACATTTTTAATTACCTCAATTCATAAATAATCAGTTAAAAAATAATACTTTTTTTCGGTATACTCCACTCCGCGAACAAATCCTCTTCCACTTTATCGTAAACAAACAACTCGACGCAACCCAACTCTTCCAAAACCTAAAACCCACCACATAAAATACCATCACAATCCATTCCATCCACCCTACCTGTACAATATAAAACAAATCCACCGGTTTGATAAAAAAGTACTTCCCGCAAATCGTACCGAACGAAACGTTCGGATAATTCAAAACATACGACATAATATTAGACAACCAACTTTTCAAAATCGCCTTATCCAACACCCCGTCGACTCTCACCCAAGGCCTCAGCTTCATTCTAACCGATCTCGCTCTGAAACCAACACAACTAATTCCTCGAAATACTCAAATTTTTGGTATTTACTGCTTGGTGATTTCCTCGCCAGTACCCGACGGTACGCATTCCTTTTCAACCACCCAAGCCTGGTGAAACTTGTAATGCACAAACGCCAAATTCACCACGCCCGTTTGATACAACACCCCGACTTCTATCAGCACCTTCACCAATCGCACCAACGAGCTGTGAATCACCCGCTGCGAAAACGCCTCCTGGAAACACAAAATTACATACAGGACGTCCCGATATAGGCGTTACTCACCTGTAATTCGCGAGCCGTAGCGCCTATACTCTCTTTACCAGCAGCGAATTCGATTATATTAGTAGCCAATTCAACATCTTCATCACCACCACCCGATCCTCTTACAGATTCTTCGTAACACTTCTCCGCGATGAACCCATCGACGATAACATCTCTAGAATAAATCGAGCATAAGTCAGTAGTTTCTATCGATTTCTTCGCGGAGTTACCTTTCGATTTTGCTCCACAACGATCGGTTCCTGTCGGGGCACTCGACCCGTCGCACGATCTCGTTGGTTTGCAGCCCATCGTAATCGTCGACGATGATTTTCTCTAAACTAACAAACTCGTTGATGAAGTGACCTTTGAGGCGCACCAATCGCTCCGCGTCCATCTTCGAATCGGCGATGTTCTTCGACAGCAAATCGCTCAGCTCCGTGATGTGCGGTATACTCCTGTTCTCATCGTCTATATTCGCCTTTAACATGCCTACAAAAGTTATCCTACATATATATAGATGTAACCCTTGACAGGGGATATAGACTGATCGGCGAGAGAAATAAAAAAAAGTTTCTGGGGCATTGGGAGGTAGATAAAAAAAATCGCTGATTACGAAAATCTACCCTCTTTTCTCCAGCTAAATTCGTTTTTTTTTTCGTAATTCGATTTTGGAAGTAAAAAAAGTGAAATTTTTGACACATTTCCAAATAAATTACTCGATGGACGTTGCCCGTTCGTTTGGTTTGAACGGAACTACACCGAAATAAGAGACTTTTTGTTATTTAGACAATTTCGTCGTTTTTAATGGACGAGAATAAAAGAAAATGCAATAATACGCAAAAATGTACGTTTCTTGGTCATTTGTACTTACCAAAAACGGAGAAACGATCGAATTACTTTTAAAAAAAACTACACTAATGACAGCGGCGATGAACAAATTTCAAACTGTCAAAGTTGTCATTTCCGTTACTACGGGATACATTGACATTTAATTTGATGTACAGGGTGTTTTTTCATTAAGGTAATCGGAAAAATTGATATACGGAGCGTTTTTAACATTAAATGAAAAATTATTTTTAATAGAATTGAAATATAGTACAGGGTGACTCGTATTTAAGAAAATGTTAATTATACATTAACCGAGCTCGCGAAGCGAGCGAGGATTAGGCTAGCAAACTGTCGCGTTTAGCGAGTATATTTAATACTTGAAGAAAGAAAACGTTGAAGAAAGGTCGTACCTTCTTTGATTTCCTCGATCGTAGGTATCCTCGCCCAAGGTTTGTGCACAGCGCCATCTATCGCTTTGGCCACTTCTTTGGTTTCTAAGAAATCGGGAGAAGAGTTTCGAGCCGGAAATTCCGGACTGGGGCTCCTCCGTTCGCTCTTCGCCACGATGCAATCCGACACCCAAGTCTTCAAACGATCAATCGTCTCCGAATTCCCACCATCAACCACACTTTCGCCTTTAACCAAACACTCCGACACCTCCCTATCATCACCATCATCCACTCTAACACCATCGCTATCTAAATCGAAATCCTCCTGCAACGCCGCCAGCTTCGATCGATAGCGTCGCGCCAACTCCTGCACCAGCTCCTCGCGATCCTCCATCTCAGGATTCAAAGCTACGGTGCTGGGAGGGACGTAAAACACCAGCTTCGTTCGAGCTTCGATCGTGAAGAACTCGTTGAGGCCCAACAGCTGGCCGTAGCGCTTCTTCTGCACGGCCAGCTGCGACGATTCGACGCGCTGTTCGCGCCTGCGCGCTACATCGGCGAATGCGCGATAGGCTTCGGAGGCGGTGGTGGCGTTGAAGGTGCCGAATTGGAAGTAGGCGTAGTACTGGGATATGGAGAAGGGCACGTCCCAGATCTTGCCCACCTTCAGCTTCGATCTGAAGCAGAGGAGATTGAGCTCGCGTAATTCATTGACCGCCTCGCGGATTAGAGCGTCCGGATAGTTTTTGTAGATTTTGAACAGGTGCTTGGAGTGGTCGATGGTTTCTTTCGATGATAGCGAGCTGTGTATGATCGATTTCACGATTTCCTTCTTCACGTCGTACTCGCTGTTCGGGTCCGAGTACTTTTTGGTTTTGGGATCGATCGCAACGGATTCTCGTTCGGTGCGGTGCAAATTCTCGTCGGATAGATGATCGTGGTTGAACAAGTTACCTTCCAAAGCGTCGAAGATTCTTCGTTTGTTTCGTACGATGTATGACATTAATATCACGTAGGCGGCGGCGGTTTGTTCGTCGGTGAGTCTGAATGATTGTTTGTTGCCTATAGGCGAACCGATTTTCTCCAATAGAGGCGTGAAAGTATCGGAAATCGGTTTCAATTTGAACAAATTGACGACTTTGTTCTCGAGTCCGAGGTAGAACCGCTTCCTGGCCCTCCAGTAACGCTGTATGGCTCTGCAAAACGAACCGTTTACGCGACTAGTAAAAGACCGATTCACCTGATGTAGTACCTGGACGTTTTGTATTTGCTCGAAGGACAGGTCCTGTGCAGGACGTCGCGCACGGTGGTGTACGGTACGATTTGCTTCGAATATTTCCTGCGACCGTTCATGATGATATCGCCGATTTTGCAGAGCATCGCCGGCTCCTCTTCGGGTTTCGTCCATCGCACCCGCCGCGATTCCATCTTCTTCAAAATCACCTTGTCCAATTCGTCGTTGTACTCTCGCTTGGCCTTCTTCGACGTCTTTTTGGGCACTATCACCCTCGTGTAGGACTTGGGGCGGCGTTTCGGCCGCTTCTTCTCCACCGGCGGGGCGGTTTTTCGTCGAGAGGCCTTCGGTTTGGGCGGTATGAAGAATTTAGCGCCGGTGTTGGTGCTCGAATCGTCGAAAGACATGGACTTCGGTCGTACCTACGAAGACTCGAGGTTAGAAAGTGGGCTGTATAAGTGATGAGTAACCGACCTGTTTGAAGACTTCGTTTTTGAGGCCGATGTTGAAGTTTGTGGTGGATGTTGGGCAGCGATTGCGCGCGCGCCAGAACCAATTTTTGATCAAATGCGACCATAATGATGAATCTAAACCTCCTGCTCCTTTACCATCGCCTGGTATCACGCCGGTGTCGAGTCTACAAACGTTAATAGTATATATTTAATACATTGTTTTCGGTTTATAACGATTACTTGAGCGCTTCCTCTGCTGTTCTCGGTGCTGTGCTTTCGATTATTTCGGTTTTTGTGTTCAAATAGGACAACGTGACGACGTTACCCGGTTTCCTGAGGTTCAATTTAGTGTTCAAACCTACAAAAAGAACCAATTTAACACCTCATTAACAACTATATACAAACCTACATACATATGTAATGCAACGTCTGCCAGTACTGCTCCAAATCGGCGGATTTATTGAAATAAAACGGCACAGTAGGATACTCTTTGCATTCGATTTGATTGTAACCCGGAGCGCTACCCTTCGTGTCCTTTATCGAAGCCCTCCGGTTCAAATAGAAGAACGTCTGCTCCTTCTCCTTGTACTTGTGGGGCCCGAATTGCGCCAGCCCGCAGAACACCAGGTGGCTCAAAACCTCGTACATCCAACACGAGTACTTCCTCTTATAAAACAGCACCCTTCGTTGGGCTTCGGGGAGATCTTTCACCAAATAGAACCGTTTGACGGGATGATTCAGCAGCCCGAGCAGCTCGTCGTCTTCGAAGCTGCAGTTGTACAATTTGAGGAAGACCGATAGGGGGAATCGGGGGATTATGTCGCAGAGGAGCGCCCAACCGGTGGGCCAACCGGTGTGCTTCGGTAGAGGCGGTACGAACATTTTCCAGCCGATTTCATCGCTGTAAATCGGCGGTAGGTCGCTCAAATCTTTGTTCGTCAGCTCAATGTGGTGGCTCTCGAACAAACGATTCACATCGTCGAGCGCTAGAGGATTTTGAGTACCGGTGTAGTCGTATATTAGATAGAAGAGGAACTCGTGCATGATTCTTATCCTAAAATAACAACGATATTTAGCATGATAGAGTTGTTGGTAGTGGAGTAGTACCTGGTAAACTTCTGTTTAAACCCGTAGGTGAGTCCTATGTTTTTGTTGATTTTCTTATTCAAATCTTTCGCTATCGTTTTGTTCAAACTGTTCATTTCTTTGATGCTGTTCAGTACATCCGCTTGGGAAAACGGGGATTTCCCCATCATCTTCTGCAAGTTCTTCTGCACGGCTGGTACGTGGGGCTTCGTGGACTTCTCCGCGCAACTGGTGAAACATTTCCATTGGATTTTCTGGCAAGCGTTCGATATTCTCTCGTCTCTATGATCGACCTTAGGATGGCAAATAAACACCGTGGTTTTGTTGATGCTCTCGTTGTACAAGGAAATTTTGAACACTTTTATGTAACCTTCGTCCACCAGCCGCTTCATCAACCTGTACATCGATTTCCTGTCGATTCTCTTATCGTAACCTGCAAGCATCGTTACGATGGTTTCCATGCTATCGATCAAACGAATGACGTTTGTATCGAGAAAATTCGTCGGAAATAATGGTGAACGATAAATGCGAACAAGGCGGTAAGACTAAAAGCGAATGGGACGCCGAGAGCCTCATAGAAAGATGCTGGAGGCCTCAAAAGGAGACCGACAGCAGGCCCTATTTGATACGGGACGCCTCCTACAGGAGCCTCCTGGAACCCGATCCGAAGTGCTCGATAACGAGGAGCTCCTACGCCGAACCGGTCTACGACGATCGACCCACGTTGGGGATCAGAAAGTCGCAAATGCTGAAGCAATTCCAAGCCGAAGCCGAGTGAGTAATCCACTCATAAGTTAGGTAATTTCTAGTACAAATTAACTATCGTTTTAGGGCTGAAATAGCGAAAGAAAGAACGCCCGAGAAACCAACGGGAACCTACGTGACTAATTACGATTGTTACCATCGCATCCCGGGGTTCCATCCGGACGATAAGTTCTATATGAAAGAGAACGAATTGTACGGGAAGTACCCGTTGTACTCGACGCGTCCGCCAATCACCACGGTGACTTCGTTCAAATTGAAGCGAAACGCCGACGATCTGTCGCCGGGAATCACCCGAGTGTTCGACAAGAACAATCCGTTCCGGAAGTGCTCGGGGTTCTCGAAACCGGTGCACGAGAAACTCGACGGTAGTTGGTAAAACGGGGGGGTTTTTTTGTATTTCTGAGGTCTGGAAACTGCGGTTACTAGTTCCTAAAACGGCCGGTAGGAGACGATTTTTTGCGTACGAATTATATGGAATTGGCATTAAAAAAATATTCAAATTAAAAATATACCTTAATAAGCGATGATTTTGTTGCTAACGTCGTTTTTTCGTATCTTCGGTTAATGTATTCCTCCATTTTCTCATCGAAATGTCAACAAATAATTTTTGACACTTTTGACAGCTCGAACTGTCATTTCACACAACCGCGATTTAAATGTAGCGCGACGCTGATTGGTCGAGATAAATTGATCATCCGATCGTCCGAGCTCAAAAAGTCCTTAAATAACGGGACGCATTTTCTAATGCAAAATCATAAGTTGTTTCCAGTCCTTAGAAATATAGAACCGTATTTAGTACTGTTTTTTTTTTCGCTAATCCGGTAGCGACACCACGCGGCGATAATCGAAATCGACAACTGTCAGCTGTCATTGTGAAAAAATTTAAAAACTTTTAAATTTAAACAGTACAAATACAAAGATTTGTTGCTTCTAACGCAATCGGGTTAGTATACGCACTATTTTTTACAACAATCTACTAAATTATAAACATTTTTTTGATAAATAAACAGACTCACCCTCCTCAGTTTCGGCGTCGAAAATGAGCTTGTTCAACTTCGAAGCCTCTTCGATCACCTCCATTTCGTTGACGAGATTAAGGATAATTTGAATCCGATGAAGGACTCTCTCCGTAAGGGTGTTATCAATTCGCTCGTACACCTTATTATACCTGTACTGTAATGGCTTCGTCGACGATACGATTTCTTTGGTTATGTTCTCCTGTCGTTCGCGCGACTCCACCACGGGGCGCTCCCCCATGTAGTCGAGCTTCGCTTTGTTGGCTCGAGTGGCGTGAGGTTCGAGCGGTTGCCGCAGGTCCGGTAGAGGCGCTTCGATCGGATCGGATTCGGTCTCCGTTAGGCCTTCCGTTATTCGGATCTCGTCGAGATGAGCCCTCAATAACAGCGCGATGGTTTTCATCGATTTTTTCGATTGATTCGTAACGTAGTGGTCTCCGATGTTGCTGGTCACCGGATACTTTTTAGCGGCTGCGTTGATGTTGTTTATAATAGTATTGATGTCGAACGATGGGTTGGTTAAAGCGAAGAATGTTAGGTTTAGAGCGGGTCGCTTGGTTAGAATTAGTTCCGAGTTTATCGATGGGTTAATCGCTTCGGTTTTGATTGTAGTTTCGAAATTAGTAACTAGAAATTTACAAGATGAAATTGA
Organism: Phyllotreta striolata; assembly: GCA_918026865.1. Lineage (NCBI taxonomy): Eukaryota > Metazoa > Arthropoda > Insecta > Coleoptera > Chrysomelidae > Phyllotreta > Phyllotreta striolata. The sequence goes on along the minus strand of OU900097.1, from coordinate 9,229,018 downwards.
AGGTGTATCAGTTCGTAAGATATTCGCTTGTACGATTGGTTCGATTTGTTCCTCACGAGGTCTTTTACTAGCTTTAACCAAAGCCATTCTTTGTTTCTCTAGTATTTTTTCTTTAGCCGTTGTTTTTGGAGTTGTATCGTTGAACGATTCATCGGGTTTTACTGCACACGAAGTTGTGTACCTTAAATACAAAAAATTAAATTCGAAACACTCTGTATAGCGTGTGAGAAGCATTACCTGTATCTTCGCACTGTACCGGTATCGAATTTAACGAGTTTCACGATTCCTTTTTCGTTCAATTTCCTCAAATTCAATCTCACAGTATTATCATCGAATCCCGTCGAATTTCTCACGTCTTTCGCTATACATCCCTTATCTCCACTCAAATATATCTGATAGTAGCAGTTCCTCAAGCTGTCCATGTTGTAAATCATCTGTCCGGATAGCTCTTCGTCTGGAAATTACAAACAAATAAGCACCGAACGCTGTCGATTACAACACGATGTGCACCTTCTTTATCATCATCATCATCGGAATGCTCTTTATCTTTGTCGTCGTTCCTGCAAAACGCCGCCACGTTGATGTAGGGATCGATCAATTGGAAACAGGACACGAATCTCTCGCTTTTCCCTTTGGTCAAACATTCGCCGAGCGAAGCCTCCGGATGCAACAATTTATACGGGTACACCTTCACCGTAACGCACTTTCTGAAATCCGCGTGCTTCATGATCTTCCCGAAGTTCGCGTACATCTCCGAGTACATCTCTCTCACTACATGACTCTCGATGCGAAACCCCGGCTGTTTCTTCAAGAAGTTTATAATTTCGCCCACCAGGTAGCTCTGGTAGGTCTGCACGTTGACGTAGAAGCGCTGCAGGTGCAGCAGCGAGCCGGCTTTGTTTTGATCGTAGACGGGCGATTTGATGTAGAAGTTTTGGTGGGAGACGAGCCGGCGGGCGGTTAGCTGTTTCTTGTAGTGGAAGACCGTTTTGGCGTCCATGTCGAAGGCCGAACCGATGGAAGTGTGGCCTTGGGTGAGCTCGCCCAGTTTCCTGCTGCGTCCGACTCGCTCCAGCAGGCAGAACTCCGCGTTGAGGAAGGAGATTAGAGGATCGATTTGGTCCCCGCATAGGGCTAACGTGCGAAGGTTCTGGTCGGCTACGATGGCTAGTTTAAGACCGTATCTACAATGTAATATTCGAACAGTTCGTATTATACAATTCTAGTATATTGTACCTGTTTTCCGCATCGGTGAGAGTCGATTTTGTCACTTTATTGGTTATATCGATCCTTTCGTCGAACGTAGAACAAGATCCCAACACGACCGGGTTACTTACTAACTTCACGGGGTATATATCGGGTAGTTTATAAGCCTGTGAAATTATCTCGTTAAACGTTAATACAGAAATAATTTGAATTATTATACCAATTCCAAAACTACTCCTATGTCTGTGTTAATATAATCGAAACGATTGTATATTTCCAATTTACTTCTCGGTTCGGGTAGCTCGTAGATTTGTAAGTGACTGTTACAGGTTATTATATGTTGCCATATGAAGTTTTTGATGTTATGGTTTATGATTAGATTTCCTTCTAAGGCAATCGATAGTCGTTTCCAAAATGCTACGATTGAATATATTAATCGAACGAAATGTAATAGAGTGAATAAATTACCTTCTATTGTGATGCCGTCTAAACCCTCTAAGCTAATTTCGTCTAAAATATGATAGTAAAAGTCTGTAGATATAAATTTCAAGTAACTGTTTTTCAGTTCGTCGCTGAATAATAAATCGTTCGTAAGATCATCTTCTAAGCTCAATAGGGCGTCTGTGGAATTTTGTAGTTTGCGTACTAATACATTGCCTGTTTTGCAACTGTATTCAGGTGGCTCCGCGCGTTTGTTTATGAACTGTTTCTCCTTGGGTTCCTCCAAAATTGTGGAAGATTTCCGTTTTATCGCAGACGCTCTCTCCTCCGGTTTGGTTTTATCTTTCTTGGGCCGCTTTATTATGCGCTGGTTAATGTCGGAAAATTGAGGTTGCAATCTTTTACCCATTTTTCGCACTTGAAATCAACCAAAATTGAGAAAACTCGAAAATTTACAAGTTATTTGTTGAGGTTAAGTGAATTGTATGTTTTGACAGTTTTGACACTGTTGACATTTAAGTGGACTTTTACATCGCGATTATTCAATAATATTAATAAAATTTGTTTGAATAAGAAAAATGTTGTTTTTTAGTATTGGGATTTAAAGTATAGTTGCTATTGTAAAATCATAAATCAATTTAAAAACTTGAATTAAGTATTATGGTATACATTTTATCACTAACGTGAAGTTAATACTGAATGATATTTATAAAAAAGAAGAAACAGTTTTCAATTTGAAAACCTGAATATGGGCGAGTTTAAAAAAGTGTCGTGCTGTAAAATTCGTGAACCATAGACGAAAATTTATGCAGAATAAGGTAAAACTAAACTAATTTTTTAATATCACCTCTATATGACAAAGTTTACAATGTACAAAGCCGGTAAATTAGGTTTTAAAAAAATGCACACCAAAAAATCATAAATTTCAGAAATATTTATTGAATAAACAGAATCATATTGTAGAAAGCAAAATTTACCGTCCATAGAAACGTTTGAACGCCATTATCAGTGAATTGACATTACCATTGTCTATTCTGGCCAATTCTCTACCATTTAAATCGAATGTAATAGTGGGCAAACGTCTTACATTATGAGCCACAGCTTTCTCTGGATCCTGATCTACATCAATCTAAAATTAAAAAAAAAAAAACATATTTACAATATCATACGATCTATAAGTGCAACAAAAACAACTTCCAATAGTTTCACACAAAAGAAAAAGAAAGAGTGATGATTGTGGGTTGATAGCAACTTTTTCACTCTAACCACTGTTATATCAATAATCTTTCTCTGTCATCAACTTTTTGGATACCCTGTATATTATAATTTTCTTACCATATTTAAACGAGCATTGGGATAAGACTCCATCAAATAAGACAAGACAGGTTTGATTTCTCTGCAGGCCCCACACCAATTTGCTGTGTAAAACATGACAAAAACGTGTTGCTTATTTTCGATTATAGTTTCCTCGCTTTCGGAAAAGGATTCCTCGGAAGAGGACTCCTCAGAGTCCGAGTACTGCAAATAATTATTAATTAGAAATACTGAACAGTTCAGAACATTCACAAGTTCCTATAAGACCTCGAAGAGTACAGCAATTGTACAGAAATGTGCTGGAATAAATGTAATTATTTAAATATCAGAGTATATTTACTTCATTGTAGCCTTTACAGCCCGGGCAATTTACACAATTCTCGCAATACCGAAGCTTTTCGAGGCCCCGCAGGCGGTCTTCTCCTGCTGATAAATGAATTGCCAGAACTGAAACAACAAGTACAAATAATTTCATCTTCGACGGTGTTTCTTGCATCAAAACCCTCGAAGAAAATTGCGAAAGTTTTGGACCAGACAACGCATTTATAAACGAGCTTTTATCGCGCACACTAAACAAAAAAAACCCATAAAGTTTTAATGCGGAGATGCATAAAAACTTTAACAGTTTTTTCGTGCTCCAACCCACCAACAGTAAAATCTAATCGCCATTATATATACATCACGATTCCCTCACCTTCGCATCCATCAAAAGTTCTGCGATCTCTTGCGCTTGGTGTCCATAGCGTCGAGCATCGGCTGCCTCTTCACCTGGTACCGCTTCCGCAGCTCGTCGATCTCCCGCTCCATGAACGAATCCAGCGTGTTCATGCGCTGCTGCAGCTCCTCCAAGCTGAGGTACTTCAAGAACTCGAAGTCCCCGTAGGTGAGTATCTGTTGGTTATCCAACGGTTGGACGTTCACCGGCTCTGCCAGTATGAATTGCACGTTGTCGAAGGTACTACTCTGATCGTTAGAGGAAGAGGATGCCATCGGGGAGTTGTCGTTTTTGATTTTTTGATCGTCGTTGGTGTCGAAATGATCGAGGAAAGTCGGTCGGTATTTACCAGCTCGGGATACGGTGGAGTTGTATTTCATGGTGTGATCCTCCACGTCGTTGTTGATCACCATGGTGCCCAATTGGGATTCGAGTTCCACTAAAGTGCCGCTGGGCGATTGGGGTACCAAAGTACCGCCTTTGCTCACCAACGTGCCGCCGTCGTTGACGAACGACACGATGGTTTTGTTGTCGTCGATGAACTCGTCGTTTTTCAAGCCCTGCACGCTCCTGCTGTTTTTGATTTTGTTCTCGCGTATTTCGTGCGCCTCTTGGATCATGGCGTTGAGTATGCTGGGCGGCTTGGCGTTCTTGATGAACTCGTGCTTGAGGAGATTGCCGGCGGAGGCGCGTTCTTCGGGGTTTTTCACCAAACATCCGCTGACGAAGTCGATGAATTCGGTCGTCCATTTGTCGGGTTCTCTGAATGAGGGTGGAGGTTTGGTGGGTATCATGAAAATGGCCCTCATGGGGTGTATATCGCCGTAGGGGGGTTTACCTTCGGCCATTTCCAAAGCGGTTATGCCGAGGCTCCAGATATCGGCGACGCAATCGTAGCCTATTTCTTGGATCACCTCCGGAGCCATCCAAAACGGGGTGCCTATCAGAGTGTTTCGTTTAGCTATGGTGTCTGTTAATTGCCCGGCCACGCCGAAATCGGCCAGTTTGGCGTGACCTTCGGAGTTCAACAGAATGTTGCCGGCTTTGATGTCTCGATGGATCTTCCTCCGTAAGTGCAGGTACTCCAAACCTTTGAGCGTATCGGAGAGAATGGTGGCGATTTCGTCCTCGCAGAGCGTCTTCTTTCTCAATCGCATGATGTCGGAGACGGAGCCGGCCCCGCAATATTCCATCACGATCCACAGATCGGTGTTTTTGAAGTAGCTGCCGTAGTATTTGACCACGTAGGTGCTGTCGCACTGTTGCATGATGGAGATTTCCTTGATGATCTCCTGGAGATCGGTGTCGACGGGGACCTGTTTGATGGCTAAAACTTGGCCGGATTCCTTGTGGAACGCCTTGTAGACGCTGCCGTAGGAGCCTTCGCCCAGTTTGCAGATGATGTCGAAGACTTCTTCGGGTTGTCGCGCTAGACTCTCCTCCGACAGCTTCGTCAGTTCGCTTTTGGAGGACATTGTGGTGGCGATTTCCTGCGATAGAAAAATGATCGGTTTTGCATCGAAGTAAAATTTGTACAGAGTGTTTAAGAGAGTTGCGAAAGTTTTGTGATGAATCGGGCAAACGTTTTTATAAGGCCGATCCTGTACGTTGGTAATGAGTAAGATAACCTCACAAAAATAAATCGATGATAGTATTAATATTAATAGTACAATGGAATCTTACTTACCTTACTGTAATTAATCAGTATGATTTAATCACCGCTGATACAACAAACACAATTATCTAATACGATATTAAACACTTCTCAATTTCATTGTAAGTTTAGAAATTTATGAAATTAATTCAGCTGGAGCTGGAACAAGCCGACTGTAGAATGCCTAGTACAGTTATTAACGTCGGTGAAAAATCACAAAATACAAAAATAGATCGGCGACGAGAAGAATATTTTTAGGACGATGGAATGCGCCTGACCTGCTGATGATGAACAGGCGATTTCTCGAAATGCAATTCTCACCATACCTACCTAAATACTAGGCAAAACAGGTTACAAGTTTACAAGCCGGTTGTTAGTCCTCTTTTCAAGGCCGAACGCAAGCCATCTATTTTTCCAACAAAGCAATCGAACCGTTCGCATAGCAGAAACCCAGTTAAAACGATGGCACAGTTAAAAATAAAACTCGCAGATTAGATTTAAAATTATTATGTACTAAACATGTTTCAACCGATCGCCATTTTTCTGCACCACTTTCATCTTAATAGGAATGCGATACTTCTCGTAATCGTACAAACTACTCCCTTCGGTCACCCCCTCAGTCACCATCGTTCTCTCCTCCACGTGGTACCCATAGGGAGTGGTGGGTTTGAGGTCTTCCTCCTCCGATTCATCGACTCTATCTTGAGCTTTCTTCGATAAAATTACAGCGCTTTGTTTGGCTTGAATGTTGGCCTGCATCACCACGGTGGGTGCCGGCGTGGTGGACATTTCCACCTGATCGTGCAGGCACTGTTGCAGGATGTGCAGGAAGAAGAGGAACGCCAGCAACGTCAGGGCCGTCAGGGCGATGCTGCGGCTTTGTTTCTTGCCGTAGTGGTGTCTGTGGAAAATTGATATGAAGGATCTTGTTTCTACTAACTTATAGGCTCTACTATACACTATTTACTTTGTAGGTATCTAGTCTCTAATGTGTTTTGTCTGCGCTCCACTTCCTGCTCTCTGTTTTGTGGTCTCACTGCTCCCTATTCTTCCTACTCCCTGCTCTCTATTCCATCTACTTCTTGCTCTTTCTTCTATCTACTTGCTGCTCTCTATTCCATCTACTGCCTGCTCTCTATTCCATCTACTTCTTGCTCTTTCTTCTATCTACTTGCTGCTCTCTATTCCATCTACTGCCTGCTCTCTATTCCATCTACTTCTTGCTCTTTCTTCTATCTACTTGCTGCTCTCTATTCCATCTACTGCCTGCTCTCTATTCTATCTACTCACTGCTCTCTATTCTATCTACTTCCTGCTCTTTCTTCTATCTACTTCCTGCTCTCTATTCTATCTACTTCCTGCTCTCTATTCTCTCTGCTCTTTACTTTCTATTCCCTACTCCCTACACTCTACTCTCTGTTGGAAAATTGATTCTCGAAGAGTACTTGGTTATTGGATGTGTTTGGGTGGTTTTGATTGAATAAATAAATTGATCTACTTACTCTTCGTGGTGTTCATGGTGTTCATGGTGATCATGGTATGGTTCGTGGCTGGTGTAGTGTTTCCTAATAATTTTCGGAGCCGGTGTAAATGGCAAAGTTTGCTTGAAAACGTTAACGTTGCTCGCCAACATGGAGTTAATGGAGGCCGGCGATAGAGACATTATTAGATATGTTGTACACTTAAAAATTTTTTTTTTTTTTCGAAATGGCCTTTTGCTTGTTGTGTAGTTGGCGAGTTTGTCGGGCGTACTGGTTCGAATGATTCGTCGTCGTTTCCTTGTGCATAAACTGAGAAGAAGTAACTGCATTTAGAGTCTGAAAATTTTGCTGGAAATAATCGAGCAATTTTACGTTTCTGCTAATAATTTTATAATACGCTTTGTTACGGTACGAAACTGCTAATTAAAATAATGGTTTTGTGATCAATCTCGATGTACTCGATGTATTTGATTTCCTACTTAAGCTGCTAAAGTTTGTGCAATTTAATTTCTCTATTATTAATTAGAAAACAATCGGGATGAGTTTGGTTTGTAAATTTTACTTCAGTCCTTGACATTTTATTGTCTATTTCGCCGGTTATAAAATCTATTTCGGGCCTTTGCAAACGGCGACCTTTTATCCTTTTATCTCTCCTGTCCTTTTGGGAAAATGGGGAAACGGGTGAAATGTTATATTTCCCCGATTGCGGTCGAACATAATACCAAGGCTGAATGAATGCATCGAATTAAGGTGACCCATTTACTATAAAAAGGGGAAAGAGTGCATTAGGGAGAAAAATAAATCGTTTTCTCCGTTATAAAACACACCCTGTATAATAGTTTAATGGAGAATTATTTTTTTCTTGCACCAATTCTCTTTGATTAGTGCTAAAGGAATCTTATCTTTGGACTGTCAATTAATTTCCATTCTCGTATATTTTGAATTATTTATGTCATTTGAATAATAAAAAATCCCTATATATTAATTGTCTGATGCCATGTGTGTCCCAAATATATTCGAGTTATTTTTAATTGCGACCTCTTTCTATTACTTTAAAATTATTATCGTCAACTGTATGAATAACGTATACAAATCGATTCGTATCGTGAATGTATTTTAATAATTAACCTAAAAAATAGTGATATGATTTTTCGAAAAACGAGTGAAAAAAGCTTCATCATGATGATGAACTTATAAGTTGATGAATGAGAAATTACCAGTTTTTCCTTTATTTTCCCTAATTTGACTGTGCTATCAATAAATCGACGGTAAAAAAAAGTAATAAAGATTTTATTATTATTAAGTTTTCTGCTATAAAAGTGTTCACAATAGCTTGTGGGAAAAATTTTTAATTAAATTCTAGCGCCATTTTGCAAATTCAATCGTAAGTAACTACAAACATATTTACTATACAGGCTTAATTAAGTTCATTTCTCCACGAATTTCACAATTTTTTAGAGCTATTTAAGGGCGCAAAACACCCCGTATACACAAGTTTCCTGTGTCGCAGAGAATTGAACTTATATTTCGATCATCACAGGAAAACAAACAGCAACACACCCTCTATTAGAAATAATAAATATTAGTTACAATGCAAACAAAAGTTAAGGGATCCTGATGATCGGTTTGACTGTTACAATTTTCTATCCTAATAGAATTTCTTCCTTTGTGACCTACTGGGACTTATCTCTAACACACCCTTTTCCTTTCTATTTAAACGCGAATCAGGGTTAAAGAGGAAATTATCTAGATTATGTGACATCTTTTTTTTTAAAAAATGTTCATTTCGCGTGATTGTTTCCTCTATTTTCGCTAAATTTTTAGGGTTAATTTGAAGCTAAATGTATGGCTAATTTGAGGGCTAATTTGTAATAACTTTCATTCAATGCAGAGAAAATCCAAGCCATTAATATCCAATTTCGTTTCGTTTTTAATGGCGAAATCGCCCATCTGGAGGAAGGAAGATGGTTCTAAACACTCCAAGAAAGGGGCTCCCCCATTTGGGTCAAAGTAATTTCGATTTAATGGCGAGTTTACACGCCCCAGAAAACGCTGTTAACGTGCATTTTATGATCAATTCCCCTGGAAGAGCATATCGAGTTAGTCGAGTGCATAGCAATTTTATTAGGAAAAAAAAAATCCGGAATTAGTAGATTAGGAATTTTTATGCTCCACCAGCAAATTACCTTTCGCTGGATTATTTCGTTAATATAAATCACGAGGGATTGTTGTTCGATGTTTTCGGTTCATAATTACCTTTTTTCATGTACATATTGGTTGGGTTTATCATTAACCATATCGCAGTTTTTTTTTTTAATTTGGAATATTGTGAAAATATTTAAACTATAGTCGAGTTATAAAAAATGCAAACAACGAGGTGGGTTATGAAATATTTATCTACTTTTCCACGGAATAATGATTCACAGAATTTTAAAATAACACGTTGCTCTTCGCGCTGAAATTGACAAAATAAATATTGACACAATTACTCACCAGTTTATTGTAAAAGTAAATCATTGCAAACACTGCCTATATGACATAACATCTATTATAAATAAATCCTTTACTAAGAAGAGGAAAGTTTTATAGCATTTAGTACATAAAATTTTCTCTTTCGAAGGCTGAAAGTCCCATTAAAATGCTTCGAGATTAATGCAGAAAACGGGGTAATAAAACCGAAAACAATATGTCTCTCCCAACAATGACATCATCGACCAATATTCGCTGTAAAATTAGAACGAAAATGTTATGAACAAGTGCCGCAAATACACCGCTTGTTGTCCTCGACAATTAACCGACTTCAGCTAATTTTTAATGTTTAATAAACCTGCAAACCTCTAAAAATAGACACTGAATCATCACAATTATCACTCCTTCTTTCTCCTTTCCATACGAGACTAATGGAAGTTGTCTTTGTTACACTTTGTTTGACAGGAATAACTGGAGATTTGAAGGTCACGCAGGCGGCGTCTCCGGCTATTCCTATCGATCTGTACATACTGTTTCTGCATTGCTAAAATGCGATTTTTATGCAACTTTGTAACGGGAAATTAGAACACCCACTGTGAGGTGAATATTATTTATCCAATGACGCTTCACTTGCAATTCGATATTCAACGACCCATCGATGATTTATCGGCTTTAATTTAATTGTCTCTTAAATGTTATCGGTGTTTTTAACGAGTATTTTGGACAATTTCTACGAGTACTGGACTATTTAATTGCGCCTCGATGATACTAGAACATCACGAATGGTATTTACACGAAGCTAAGCCCTTAATTCTTAAATTTTAACACCAACATAACCGATATAAATCATAATTATTATTACAGTCTACACGATAAAGAGGACCTTGACTAGCTCGGTGCAATAAAAAAATAATCTACCGTTATGTTAAAGCGATTCAAATGCGGGTTCAACACATCGTAATAGTTTTCAAATTTTCAATTAGATATAAATTTATACAGCCCGACGACAACGGACGCCCTTTGACCACCGATTTTATACAGGGCGGTTGGAATATTTCGACCCACATCATTTTAGAGCGTAAAGAACATTTTCTTCTGGTTTTGCAAAATAGTTGCGAAATAGTTGCAAAATGGTTGCAAAATAGTTGCAAAATAGTTGCGAAATAGTTGCAAAATAGTTGCGAAATAATTGCAAAATAGTTGCGAAATAGTTGCAAAATAGTTGCGAAATAGTTGCAAAATAATTGCAAAATAGTTGCAAAATAGTTGCAAAATAGTTGCAAAATAGTTGCGAAATAGTTGCAAACTAGTTGCGAAATAGTTGCAAAATAGTTGCACGTTCAACTGGTTTAGAATTTTTATTTCAAAACAGTCGCTGCGTGAGTAATGGGCTTAAGTTGTTTGTGCGCCGAACAATAGATAAGCAGAGTGCGCCTCGTATGGAAATTTAGGCGAATGAATTAACGAAGTTTCGAGTTAACGACAGGATATCGCACCACGTTTTATATTTTTCAATTCACACTCGCACAGAAAACAGAAGGTAGTAACTATTTAGTAGACGAGCGTGGGTGAACTGGCCTCGTACCGTTCGGCTATTCGGCTCGATTCTCGATCGAAATCGAAATCGAAAGCGGGATTTGGAATTTCGAAAGAAGGGTTTCGGATAGCATTTTGATTTGTTTACTTGTTGGTCAGTCGAAAAGGTGCTGGTGCTGGTTTGGTAGATCGAAGAAGCGATGATTTTGTTGAAGTTGATGAAGTTCTAGTCTCGATATATCGCTTGTGGAGTTCGGATGTTGAAGGGTTTGGAATCGAAAACCGACTGTGATTTTTTTTTAAGACTTTTTTAGTTTGTAGTTGTAGTGTTTTAGTGGGTGATTTAAGATGGTTGGAAAAGTGGATTATTCAAGTAAGCTGTTTGTTTTTTTATTATTAATTACCCGAGGAGACTAATTTTTGAGCTAAAATTGAATCAAAAACTATTGCTTAACTTCCAGAAATTTTAACATAAATGCTAATTATGAAGGATTGTATGATTACTGTAATAACAATTAAAATTTTATTGTTCCGTTTATTAAGTCACAAATGCTCTTTTTGACCTCAAAGTTTTTTTATTAAAAATTGTAACTACTTGGAAACATAATTACTAATTAAATCTGTATAAATAACAAAAATTAATCGAATTTATTTTTAATTTTCGCCCGGCTTAGCGAGCGTAATTAATCCCTCTTAATCGGAATTGAAAATCCAATTAAATTCGTGTCGCTTTTTTACCGGCTATAATTAGAGCATCAAATTTTACAATTAATATTATTCAATTAATAATAATTATTGCATTAGTCGACAAATCCTCCGACCATATTCGTAACCACGCTATAGAAAGTCGTTCAATCCTACACGTCGAATTTACGTGAATGAAATATCTAATATTTAATTCATGAATTAATTTTCCATGTTTAAAATTAGTTCCATTATTTAAATAAATTGCGAGTTTATTGCACTGTTGACGGATGTTTTTTGGGATTAATTCTTGCGATGCTTTTAGAAAAATATCCGAAAATAGTTTGTGGGGATTTAAATGTAATAAAAACGCCGGTTTTATAGCCCACTATTACCTGGGATTCTATTTAAAAAAAAAACACGAAACTACTGACCGATAAAAATAATTTTTACATCAATTTTCAAGGCGAAGAAAATTATTATTATGTGTATGAATGGAGGCAGATGTTGGCTTTTATGTAATCTACTCGATCGATACTTTGGAGATTTTTTTTTAATAAAAATAAATATGTCAAAGAGCAGAGTGTGTAGAATTAATTGTTTACTATTTCGACTATTTTTAAACGCCCTGTATTACACTCGCTTTAGTTTAATTGCTTCATTTCAAACGGCTTTAGCACATTTCCTGTGTATAAGAAACATATTAAAAAAATTGAAACACCCAGTCATCGAACCCGTATTGAAGTTTTCGGTTTATTTATTTTGAAATTTTACAGTTTGTTTATCCTGCATTTAAATTTGGAACAGTTCTCTAATAATTATTATTTCTTTCCACCGCATTTGCTTCGGAGATTCTTCCACATGTATTACAAAAAAAAAACTCTTTCTCTTGATCGCTCCGGCATGAGAAGAATAGAAAATGAAGAATATAAAAGTTTAAAGACCGGCTTAATTTACTTCTGCACGCCCAAGGTCAAGTTAAGGCATCTTCAGTTGAACTCCAATGACTTTACAGTCGTACTTGTAAATGTTCTTTCGAAAGATAAATCACTCCAATTACTTCACCTGCAGCGTTATTTTATACCCTTCGTTTTGCGCACAGTAAGTAGTTTTTTCTGTTTAAAGTAGGTTTAAAATTTCGATAAAAATCTATTTAATACCATCTCGTTTTAACCAGATATTTACCATTGCACAGGATTTACTCGGTTTTATTACTGTGCTAGAGATTCCTGCTATTCCTGCGGTTTTGTCATGTTCACCCACTTTATTACAGTTAATTTATTATGCCGGTATTGTTGAATTTTAGTCACTTTTTTTTAAAGGAAATGCAATAAAATCATTAGCGGGAAATGCAACGTTTATTTTTAGTGATCTGTGGTCATTTCAATCATGAGTGACTCACGTACATGTGTGGTTCAATTGAATTGTTCTATTTATATTATTATTCGCTATATAAAGACTAAACAGCATTATTAGATATTATTATTATGCTATTTTCGAGTTGCGGATAAAATCGTTGGAGCAAATTAATCAAGTATGAGTGACAAGAATATTAATATGGCCTAATAATAATATAAACCGAGCGTCAATATTGTTTCTGGTTTGATTATAAATTAACATCGATTTCGATCAATAAAATTTAATTAGTAGTACTTTAAGATGCGTTCGATGATACTTTAATGTTAAAATTGACATTAATGACATTTATGACAGCGGTTTAATAGAGGCGGGAATCGCTGTTTCGGTATAGAGGTGTAGTACAAAATAACCGTTATTTTTTCGAATACCGAAAAATCTAATACATATGGATCTTGGTAGTTTAAACAATTAATTTAAAGCGTAGTAAAAAATAAAGACTATAATTGAAGTAATGGTGTATTTTTAAATATTATTACGAACGTTTTAATCATCGTATAATTGAAAATTTATTTATAATATAATTCGTATGTACAGTAACAAGTACATACGTGCTTTTAGACTCGATTCAGCACATTATAACGATATTTTTTATGGCTGTTTTATGTCGGAATCGAAATACCGTGCATAATTTTATGCGTTTCTATTATACTATATTTCGGTTGGTGATATAACGAAATGAATTCATTTAAAATACAATCCGGATCCTGCAAATGCAGGTTTTCCAATTCGATTTGTATAGAAATTATGGGGTACTTCGCTTCCGAAATAACTGTAGAATAGTGGGATGATTTTTATTTTATTATTTTATTATTCGAAAGTTGCACAAACATTACCACGCCAACGCGTTGTATTCTTGACACAAAAAAAAAATATTTACACCCATAAATTATTTTTCGCTTTGATTAAAATTTTACGAACTTAAAATAAAAAATACTTCTTCTACTTTGAAAATACTTCAATTGAACGGGGCAATTTTTGGCGCCAAATGTACACAAATTGAACTATTTAATCAAACACAAATTCGCTAATTTTTTATCTATCTACAGTAGCGCAATTGACCTCAAATTTCGTATGACCATATAAATTCTAATCGCATGGAAATATTAAATATTGCATAAGGTCTTGTCACGGCTCATTACAAGATTTAATGGCGTTTTATTGCAGCATCGGTGGTACCCCCCTTATCGAATATTATTACTTTATAATGGTAAACAGAAACACATTGAATTTTTACAAGCTTTTATAATTAACTATAGCGAAATTCTAATTGCTTATAACACTAGCTAATTGCAATGATACTACATGTAAATGATATCATCGAGTCGGTGTCTTTGATGCCGGTTTTTAGCGAAGAAATTAATGCATTAATTTGCGAATGTACTCGAATATAAAAATTGTAGTTTGCCTAATTAAGGGCTGATTAACAATTAGTAAAAGCTCGATTATTCGATATAAAAGGGACTCCACTTTCAAGATTTCATTGCATATCGAAACCAATTAGTTTGAGAACTTTTCGATAAAAATTCAGTTTCTTAATTATCGATTTTACGTAACGAATGTTGTTATTTTAACAACGCTTTTATACCATCGTGGATTGATAAAAGTATTTTGAGTGAAATTAAAAAGAATTTTTCAATGACCTTAGGAGATTATTGTGCAATTACCGGCTCCATTGGCGTGCTGGTAGTAGAAAAACTCCGATAATTTTAACAGTTTGTTATTCTTTCCTCGAGGAAACCCAAACGATTCGTAATTATTTATTGTTGGTAGTTCTCGGATTTATTTTCATTCGACGATTCAACCGCATGATTAGTCTCGAATGGAAGGACGTGATTAAACTTTATAGGTAATTTCTTATCCAAACTTCCACCCGAAATTCTTACCGCAAGCGATTTTCTTCTATTTTTAAAGATTTTTTAACAACATCCTGCGAAAGATTCCTTATAAACAGACCCGCCATTGTTATCGTTCCAAATGTTATCCAAATACACATCGAAGAACTTCTGGTTACAGTTCAAAACATTCCGAAGTGCACCAGTCATAAGTTTTTCGTAGTTAAAATGCGCGATAAAAATTTTCCTCTGAAGAAAATCCCGAACGATGCGGAAACAGGTCAGATTTTTCTTTATAATTTACAACTAGAGAGAACCCATAATTACCCAGTCTCCCCCAATTTTCTACTATAGTTTAATGGATAGGGGATAAATGCATTAGATGGTGTATTAGATATAATTTTAAGGGCGAGTCTCGCCCAATCTAACAAACAAGATACAGGGTGTATCTCCGATGGGACACCCTGTAAGTTTGGTCGAATAAAACTTGCGCGATTAAACTCGGACGTCTCGGCGAAAATTCTTTTTCCGACGTCGGGACGCCGGACGTCGGTCGGGCAGTCGAGCGTCGCGCGTTCCGAAGATTAGGCGTCGATGTGCGTCGGGACGTCCGCGAAGCGGCTGCGACGAGGGGCAGTCGATATGTTTTGAAAAATTCGAAAATTTTGAAGGAAAAATTCGTGGGAATTAATCGATTCGAAAATGGTGGGGTATTATAATCAAGGTAGGTTGGGTTTTTTTAGTGTTTATAGGGTGGCACAAGTTGGGATTTTTTTCGGGTTATTTTTTGAGAAATTAATTTTTAATATAAAATACTTTTGAACAAAGTAAACTATTATTAGAATAATTTTTAAATAATTTTTGAACGATTTTTTAACAGTATTTAAATCATATTAATTAGATTAATTACTCCTAAACAGTATTAACATTTATACTCTTTATACTCTTTATAATTTATAATCTAAGTAATTAATTAATTATACTATAGTTTCAACGAATTAAAATTAATTTGGGTAAGTAAATTACAATTTAAGTACAATGTGTACATAGATATAAATATATTTAGAGCAAATTTCGAAATATCCGAGTATACAAGCAAAATCTATTAATACTTTTAAATCACTTATTCCATCAATTGTGCAATTTATACATCATTGATTCAATTATAAAATAAATTAATCACGAGTTGGAGAGGTGAAGCACTTTATCTTAATTAATATAGAATCGCTTTAAAACAACCGGAAAAAAATATTTTCTTTAACATTTTGAACTTATTCGCGTAATTTAACCTTTATGTTCCATTGAAATCCAACCTACTCATCGCATTAGGAATCCAATTTAGCATGCAAATTATTCAAATGTAGGCATGTAGAAATCACTTTTCTAAAATCTCCTCTATATTTGCCTACTTGTTAATGAGTTAATGAACTTTTTAACCGGCGATTCGATTACAGAAAAGTTACATAACCGTTCTCGAATCCAATCCATTCATAAATCTACAGTGTAGTAAATTTGAAAACTATGAATTACATCCGAACACAAACGAGTCTAATTAAAGTAGTTTTTAGGCAATGTTCACTTTTTATCAGAATTCTATTTTAATGGTAAATATTTTTACACCTCCTTTCGTTTTGTTATACAGACAACATTGGCATGTTGTTTTATGTTTGACCTTATTCTCATTTCATCTGTTGTTGCCGGTCACATAATTTATTGTATTTTTCGTATTTTTATATATCCACTTACAGTATTTTACGACACCTATTTTAATATACAGAGCGTTCAAAACGAGACATTTTTTTTAGCGTATTCACAACTAATCGTTCTAATAAAAGAACTATCGATGGAATTTCGTTCGTGTCAATTCTGTCCTAATAAAAAATCTACTTATACATAAAGCTTTGTGGAAGTGTACTCTTTAATTTTAAAGTCAATAAACATCAATTCGAACCCGATACATTCGACTAGACGGATTGTTTCTGTTCGATTTTATTTTTAGCGTATTTACATTAACTCCGGATTCTCGTTATAATCTTTTTAAACAGCAAATAAACCAATCAATTATATCCTAATAACGAGTAGCGTTTGTACGAGGAGTAATTCATTAATTTCCTTAGCAGGTGTACCGATTATACGAGGAGCAATTCATATATTTCCTTAGCAGGTGTACCGATTATACGAGGAGCAATTCATATATTTCCTTAGCAGGTGTACCGATTGTACGAGGAGCAATTCATATATTTCGCAATTTGCAGGTGTACCGACGACGGTCGATTTGGAGAACAATTCCAGTCAAAAGAAGTACACGGTGAACCAATCGAACAATAAAGGACTGGTGATATCGAAGCCTCTGTGCCTCCTGATGGGAATCGGCGCTTTGCTGTTGGCCATTTTGGTGGGCCTTGTGGTGTTTTTCCTGGTGCCTCAATATTGCAACGGGGAGAAGCCCCCCGAGGCTCTGACCCACGTCCAAACGTCGAGTGATAATGTTAAAGTGGAGAGTAAGGCTGATGATGATGATGATGATATCGACGAGAGGTTGCCGAGGAGCATAGAACCCAGGCATTATGAGTAAGTTGAATTTTATTTTATTTTTTTTATTTTATTTATTTTTTATTTGCCTATTGATCCTGCTATAGAAATATGTTTGAATGGTACAGGGGAAGAACGACAATAGTCCATCTAGAAGAATTAAAATATAAGTTTACCTGCTCGTTTGAAAGTGAAATTAAAGGCATCTTTTATTAACGATTTGATTATCTGATAGTAACTACGAAATGCTATGAAAATAAACTGTGATTTTAGTTTTGCAAAAAATGGACTATTTTCGTTTTTCCTTTAGCCTTCATTTCCTTTACAAGACAGAGTTAAATTTAGTATACAGTGATTTTATGTAGTTTCCAATCTAACAGTAGCTATAGTTTGAATAAAATGTTCCATTCGGATTTGCCTATTAACCCTGATATAGGAATACATTTCATTTTCAAGACAAAGTTAAATTTAGTATACAGTGATTTTATGTAGTTTCCAACAGATTCTACTGGCAAAAGAGTACCTATAATTTGAATAAATTGGGACATTTTTTTTTGGAAACGGATTGTTTTTTTAACATTTTTTAAAATGTTCCATTCATTTCAACTCGCCGAACAAGCGTTATTATGACACGGATTGTCATAATAGTCTAACGAAATTATTTTCGAAAAAAAATTCGAATCGATTTATTAATTCGGTCACGTGTATAAGTGGTTTTTTTTTGTATACATTAAAAAGTATTATTAACGTTTTGAATTGTATTATAAATAAATAATTTTCGCGTTTTCCTGCTCGCATAAATTTCGAAGGTATTAAAAGATTATTTGAAATAGTGCCAAAAATTTGTCGTATCGTTTAATAAAATTATCTAAATATTTAATCCTTTGATATATTCGATATATGCTACTTATATGTTGAATAAATACCGGTCGAGAATAGATTTAATAATTTATCGATTGTATTAGGTTTCTTTTTGTTCTACCTGGATGTTATATAATTGTAGATTTTTTATTAAGCGTTTGATTTATTTCTATATTATGCAAAAACGAATTTTTTTAAACACTCGCCTTTGTTCGGCTATTATTTACATCTTCTAATTGGGTTTATATTCAAAATTATTAATAACAATCATTAAACTTCCTTTAGGATTACCACATAATTATCAACTCCGAAAGCATAGATAAAGAATTTAATTTTAATTGCAAATTGGGTCAAAACAGGTGTGGCCTTCTACTGTTCATTCCTAGGTCAATTTAGTAATACACCCTCTAAAGGAAACTGGTATTAATAGCTTCGAAATAAGACCATTTTTGAATAGGAGTGAGCGGGGTAAATTTTTTATTGACACACCCTGTATGTACTAGTTTTATCGGCGAATTAAACATCCGAATATAAAAAAAAACGCATGAAATCAGATAGATAAACATTACAAATTATACACAACTACCTAACAGGATAAATTCACACCTAACTTTCGCCTCGAATAAAACTCTCTTACGATCGGTGTTATTTATAAACATTGCGAAAATTATGCCATCGATAAAACCAGCTTTGAAATTATTTAATTCACACCTACTCTCGTTTGAATACCTACCATTTGAATTGCATCCAAAACGCCTAATATTATCTTCCCCAAACAGGTTGCCAATATGACACACCTCCCGTTTTAACCCAATCAAAACAAACATGATTTATTAAACTCGCCTTGTATATATTCGAAAATATACTCGTTCCAAAAATATCTCTATTAACGTTTCCAACAACACCGTAACAGGATAAAAATCCTGCCAGATCTCCGCAACTTCACCACCGAAGGCTCCATCACGATGACTTTACAAGTCCTGCAAACCACCGACGAGATCCAATTCCACCTGCAAGGCATCGAAATCTCCCAGGAATCCGTCAGAATCACCTCCACCGGCGACACACCAGATAACATCGAAATCACCAACCAGGAGTACTTACCGGGCGATAAATATCGAATAAAATTGAACCAAAACTTAGCCTCCGATGGGATCTACGAATTGTACGCGGAGTATACCGGTAGACTCGGCGAACACCTGCAGGGATTCTACGGAATTCACTACAACGATGCGAATGGAAGAGAAAGGTAGGGAGAAAAAGAAAAATCTTACAGGCTTCAATAAGTGAACCATCTGGTGGTTTACAGGACAATGGCTAGCACACAATTCTCGCCGGTAGAAGCCAGAAAAGCCTTCCCGTGCTTCGACGAACCATCGTTCAAATCCACCTTCAAAATAATCCTAGCCAGACCCTCCGACATGTCCACTCTATCCAACATGCCTCTACTAACCTCCACTCCAATCGAACAACCCACCAACAAATCGAAGAAATCCATCGCCACTAACGATGGATGGTACTGGGACGAGTACCAGACCACCCCGAAGATGTCCACCTATCTGGTGGCCTTCATGGTGCACGATTTGAAGCCCTACGAGACCCCCGAGGGGCCGATGAAGTTCTGGTCGCGCGACCAGCTGGTCCCTTTCGCTGCCTATGCAGCCCGAATCGGTCCGAAGATCCTGCGCTACTTCGAAGGCTACTTTAACTCCAAGTTCCCGCTGGAGAAGATCGACGTGGTGGCCGTGCCTTCGTTCGGATTCAGCGCCATGGAGAATTGGGGTCTCATCACCTTCAGGTGAGCGTTTGCCCCGCTGAAATTGCTCCTTCGAGAGATTATTTATGGTCGATTACAGGGAGAGTAGCCTCCTCTACGATTCCAACTCGTCTACTGTGGAGGATATCAGTAATATAGCGAAAGTGTTTGCGCACGAATTGGCCCACCAGTGGTTCGGGAATTTGGTGACGCCGAGGTACTGGAACGATCTGTGGTTGAAGGAGGGCTTCGCTAACTACATGGCGTTTTTGGGCGTGAACGAGGTAAGTGTTTAGCTCGTTGTAGGAGGTTAATGGGGAGTTGATTGTTGTGGTGATTACAGGTCGAACCTAGCTGGAAGTTTCCCGAGGAATTCGTGCTGACTTACACTGAAGCGGCGCTGCAAAACGACGCCTTGGAGTCCTCCAGACCATTGTCGTTTGATGAGGCGAAGAACAGCCGGCAGATCCGCGAGTTATTCGACGGTATATCCTACAGCAAAGGTGTGTGAAACTGCTTCTATTTCGTACCATTTGGTGTTACTAGTCGATTGGTTGTTACAGGCGCTGCGATAGTACGAATGATGAACCACTTCCTGGGCGAATCGACGTTCCGCCAAGGCCTCGTCAACTACCTGAAGAAGTACCAATACAGCAACGCTGATCGAAGTGATCTATTTGCAAGTTTCACCGAAGAAGCGCACAAGAATGAGGTGTTGCAACCCGACGAGAACGTGGAAACCATCATGGAAACTTGGACCAAAACCGCCGGTCTACCAGTCATCAACGTCCAACCAGATTACGACCGAGGTGTACTACAATTAACCCAGGTACTACCAAATTACTTCGAGGAAACTATGTAGTTACCTTCGCGTGTTACAGAAACGGTTCTACTACAGCGGTAAAGCCGACGAAGACACCGCTTGGTGGGTACCAATCTCTTTCGCTACCAACGCATCGGGTGCTCCGGATTTCAACGATACTTCTCCGAAGTTCTGGATGAGAGGCGAGCGAGCGATCGCCGTAGAAGTCAACGTGACGAGGCACGATTGGTACTTGCTGAATTTGGAGCAAACCGGGTACTTTATAGTGAATTACGACGCGGATAATTGGAGGAAATTGGCGGGTGATATCATGAAAATGCCGCCGTTGGTGCGGGCGCAATTGATATCGGATTCGATGGATTTGGCGAGAGCTGGTTTGTTGGTGTATGATGTACCGTTGATGATGATCGCTAATATGGCGATACAAGATGATAATATCATGTATATACCTACTAAAGTGACGTTCGCGAAGCTGAAGTATCTGAGCGATATTTTATCGGACACGCCGGCTTTCGGTTTGTTCGAGGTAAGAAGTACAACGAGAAGTACAACGAGATGTACAGTTAGAAGTACAACGAGTTGTTTCTTTTAGCATTACCACAAGAATATATTCCAAGAAACCTACAAGAGAGTGACGTTGGACGATCGCGTGCACGAGCACCTGACGAGGAAAATTCGAATGACGGTCCTGGAATGGTCCTGCAGGAGTCCTGATAGCAGGTGTACGCATTTGGCCAAAACGTCCTTCAGGAATTGGATTGTTAGAGGAAAGAAGTATGTATTTCTGTTGGTGTCTTGTGTATCTATAAAGTAACGATAGATTCGCTTCGATGGTTCGGAAGGGGCTCCGTCCCTTAACCCCGTAGAGAATTCCGGAGCCGGTTTTTTTCGGAATAACTCCAACACAACATCTCTTACAGTTATATATCACATTTTCGATTTATAATATGTTTTTTTCCAGCGTGGAAAGCAACCTCAGGAGCATCGTGTACTGCACGGCCATCAGGGAAGGCGGCGAAATCGAATGGGACTTCGCCTACAAGAAATACTTGGAATCGACGTCGGCGTCGGAGAAGGACGCCATTTTGGACGCTTTGGGTTGCACCTCGCTCAAATGGCTGTTGTCCAGGTACCTGCAGAAATTCCAATAACATATCGAATAACCTGAACGCTTGCCATATTTATAATATATAAACCGATTTTGTACCGTTTTTAGTAGGAGATGTCCTGAATAATGAGCCTAAATTAACTATATATAGGACGGGCATCTCTCGACTCAGATCGGATGTACTACAAACTCTTCGCGTTTGGAGATTATTTGTGCATGCTTTAGGATGGTTTTATCAAAGTTATCAATTCAATAACACTGTTAAATCCAATCCAATTTAATTATTTACTTGTGCTGGGTTATTGGTAGTTCAAATGGCGACTCTTTATTTATACACGCTTGATGTTTTTCACCGCGTAAAATGTAGTAATTCTCTTATATGTTTTAGATGCACTGTACATAATATTTCATACTGACACTCACTCAAACCGGCTTGGTTTTTATGTAATGGTTCTTCAGTTTGCGCTGCGTCGTCGTGGCCTCTAACATCTCCTTTATTAGTCTACTAACAGACAGCCTTAAAAAATTGAAAGTTTTTGTTTACAGATACTTGGATAAACTTTTGTCCGATCGCAGCATAACCATCCAGGACGCCGATAGGCTCTTTAATTCGGTGGTGGAGAACAAAGTTGGCACGCAGATCGCCTTCGATTTCCTCAGGAAGAACTGGAACGCCATTATCAAACAGTAGGTGTGTCGATTAAAACGAAAATATAACTAATTCTAAACTATTTCAGCCACGGAAACGGATTCAACATCGTATCCAAAATGATACTGAAGCTGGGAGATCATTTGTCCACCGAATTCCAATTATCCGAGGTAACGAACAGTACAAGGCCACACTCTTCGGATCTTTAACGTGTTGTTTTGTAGCTTATTAGATTCAGAGATGGTACGAAGGATAAATTGACGACGGGATCGTTTGCGATCGCCATCGATAAAGTGAAGGCGAACGTGGAATGGATGAGGAAAAATTACCAGCCGGTGAAGGAGTGGCTGGAGAACAACAGGGATCTGAGGTCGACGGTGATCGAGAGATTGAAGTACGAGAGTTACTTGCAAAGTCAGGGGGCCGCGCGAGGGGCGTAGGTTACCGGATTCCAGTAAGTTTTTTTATGCAATAATATCACTTTTTGGGTTTTTTTTTTTCGAACTGCGAAAGATGTTTTTGTAAAAACGGAAGGCAACTACTAGAGCGATTTAGTGAAATTGTGTGTTAGAAATTGTAAAGAAACGTTTTATTTTTTTAGACTAAGCAGTATTTTTCGTTCTTTTAATATATTTATTTGAACCACTCGAGTTAAATAGTGTAGCCCTTGCTGTATATTTTGTATAATTATTTGAGAGCTGAATTTTGGTACTTATATTTTTTAATTATTAAGAAGCAGTACACCCGCTCGACTCCTTTCTATCCCACCTTATCAATTAATTTATTCCATTTTATCCTTCCTACTTCATCTCGTATCACCCAATGTTACCTAAATATCAGTAATTACACAGCATTAGGCTTATTCCGAAAGTAGTACAGAACTGTTCTGTACTTTTTTTTTTGTCCAGAACAGTTCAGTATTTATATTTATTAAGCTGTGTTAGGCACGTGTATATTCCTCCCTTAGACCGGGTCAGCTAATTAGAAAAGATTTGTATGATCTGTTTTAAGCTATTTATAAATATTTTTATTAAACAATATGAACTTATGTAAAAACTTTGATACCAAAATATTATGTTTAAATAAAATTGCCATAAATTATTTTAAATGTAGCTAGTTTTTTTCCTGCTAAACTCTCATGCAAAATCAATTTCAACCTAAATTAAATGTTGGGATAAGACAATTTACAATACAAAATTGAGACATTGTAAAGTATATTTGTTTTATATTTACAAATTTTCATTAGAGATGTTATTACAAGGTTTACAAGTAAAATTATAATAAATTATGCTGAATATTACTCAAAACCAGCTTATTCTCAACGTTGCGATTCGGAAACTCTCAAAAAATATATTTTGATTGAATACACTGGAAGTTTCTTATTGTCCTAATACGAATTTCTCGAGAGTTTCCATTTCTTTTAAATTAAACGACAGCAATTTTCGAGCAAACGATATGAGTAATGGAATTAATTTTTCGGATTATTACAGTTATTAAAAATCTTGATAATACTGCAAAGGAATAAAAAGTTTCCCGAAAAATTATTTGCTCAAAAAGTACTGTAATTGTTAATCAAGAATCGAGAAATAAAAAAAAATTAAAAACTTTTCTTAGAATAATTACACATGCTTGATAAAATTAACGTTTTATAAATTTCCTTAAAATTGATGTTTCTCTATTCTTGATTTATAAATCAAACAAATCGATTCAAGTGATGCATTTTTCGCCGTAATTTTAACAATATATCACAAAAATTGGCATCATCGTAACTATACATGCGATTAAATAAAAAAAATCGATATTGATCGAATCGATCGACATCAACAACGAACGTACACTAGCAAAAAAAAACCGTACGACTTTCGAACTCTTCGATTCTATCGATAATTTGCTTAAACCCTATATATACGTAATATACAATCTCAATAAATA
This sequence comes from Phyllotreta striolata, assembly GCA_918026865.1. Taxonomy (NCBI): domain Eukaryota; kingdom Metazoa; phylum Arthropoda; class Insecta; order Coleoptera; family Chrysomelidae; genus Phyllotreta; species Phyllotreta striolata. Next base: position 9,204,606 of record OU900097.1, on the reverse strand, counting down.
ATACTTTCTTTAACTACACACCGGCGATTTCGATCGAAATTATTTCCACAGGCAATTGATAACATCACCGCGGAGGAGAATATGCTAAACAACAAACGCCGGTTTACTAATTTTCGCATATAAAATATATGCTACACTCTCGCCCGATTTTATAGAAAACGATCAATTTTCCCTCAACCGGGCGCCTGTCTTACATTTACATCAACAATAATATCAACGCGGATTTTACACAAACAAACAAAAAAATACAAATTCAACGCATCCAAACATCGAAACAACAACGGTTAATTCGTTTTAAATAACGGAAGTGTGAGAAAAATAAAATAAAAAAAACGAGACGAATTTACATTGGCTACCTGTTGTCCATTACGACTTGCTTGAATACCTGCACTCCAGTAGACATTTGGGATTTCACCTCGTGATTACCAACCGCAGCCGTTCCGTCTTTTGCTATAAACAACTGTAGGCCTGAATCTAAAACAAATAAAATATAAACTAGTATGTAGTCGAACGAGCTCGCGAAGCGAGCGAGCCCGGCTCGAAGGAGCATTTTTCAACTATCTTTGAACTATTTCCTACCACAGTTTAGCATCAACTAGCTCCACTATAACGCATTTCCTACTTATACTGTGTTCTTTTGAACTATTTCATCCTAAAGCTTAGCCTCATCCCACCTCTATTGAAGCCTTTTGAACTATTCCCACCCCTTCAACTAACTCTCAGGAATATACCACTAGTTCCCTAACCTTTTCTATACAACACAGTCCCCAGAACAATTCCAGTTTTAGACTGTTTGTACTTACTTTCGGCGGAATCGTCCGTTTGTTCCAAATTGGTGTTCTTCAACAATTCAGCTATGAGGTCGTCGGGATTGACTCGGGTGATTTCGACGCGACCCTGCGGGGCTCCGTGACCATCGGAGTCCTGGTTTTGGTTCTTCTTGCGTCGCTCGTAGGCCGCTTTGGCTCTGTCCAACGAGCCGGTTTCGGACAGGACTAGGCTGCTCGAGCTGGGATTCCTGCGATAAACCACAACGAAATTTTATTTTGCCGGAGTTTTTTTTTGAGTTGTTCTACTGCTATGTTTGCGTTTAAAGGGTGATTCGATACGAAGCTAGACTATTGTTTATAAAGGGTTGATGTTATTGGTAGCATGCGAAAATTCTACTAACTACATTTTAGGAAAAACGGGCAATTTAAATTTTACGTCGTCGAATCATACTTACGTTAATGATAAAATTATTATCGCATAAAATTTCTCGACTAGTTCTACAGTTAGTTTTTCCGACTCTTTTACAGCCGATAATAAATTACAGAAGCAGTAAAAATGATCGGCTCTTAAAACTTCGAAATTCGAATTTTACAAGCAAACATTCGTTTGAAACGAACAAAAGGGATCGAATTTGGTTCATTATGAACATTCTCCGGAGTTATATATCCCCGATTGACGTTAAATTTAAATAGCCCAGAACCTCCACCAGCCGTCTAAAAGCAAGCCCAACAAACTGATAAGCGACGACGATAACAAAATAGAAGAAAAAAAAACTAAAAACCACGGTTCTATATTTCTAAAGTCTGGAAATATAGGTTCAAAAAGTGTCCCGTTATTTGAGGATAACTAAATAAATAACGGATAAGTATAAATAATGTATTCCTCCATTTTCTCATCGAAATGTCAACAAATAATTTTTGACACTTTTGACAGCTCGAACTGTCATTTCACACAACCGCGATTTAAATGTTGCGCGACGCTGATTGGTCGAGATAAATTGATCATCCGATCGTTCGCCACCTTGCGGCGCAAAAGCTCAAAAAATCCTCAAATAACGGGACACATTCTCTAATGCATAAGCATAGGGAGATGCCTAACCTTAGAAATATACGAACGTGCTAAAAACTAAAAAAAAACTAAAAAAAAAACATCGATAGACAAGGACACTAACGTAGTGACGCTCGGACGTCGCATCGCGGGCGTATTTTGGACATCCGGTGCGGACGTGACGTCATTCAATGCGATGACGTTCGCGTCCTGATCGTCAGGACTGATCGCCATCGGTCCCAGCTTACCTGACGACACACCATCGAGCAGCTTCCGGTGACACATACCCCTGCGAGCACACCCGATATTAGTAACAAACATATTACATTATTAATATACATGTATATACAGTACGAAGCAATGATAATGGCAACACCGCACGTGTGCAGGGTTAGTAGTTTTTTTTATTTCTAAATATCGTTGAGTAATCCCGAGGTATGTTTTATTTGGTGGCTGTTTGCACGTCTAGATGAAGTACGAAATAGTTTCGTTATTATTGCCGAAATATTAACTGGAATGCAAAACAATTAGGTTTTTCTTTATTATTTGTATACGAACATTTTACCGATTAAAAATCGAAAACACTAAGAGAGAGGGTATACACACAATTTTTAATCTCGAAGATAAAAACAAAATGTTTTATTAGAATTATATGGCGCATTAACAGAAACAATAAACAATAAAATTACGTGAAATACTTACAGAATATCACGACGCTATTATTGATCAGTAAACGAGTAAATAAAATAAATTTCAGTGTAAATTTGTTCGAAAAAAGTGTAGTTACCTACAAAACGGATTCGATTTTCTTTTTTTTTTTTCGAAAAAAAAAAGGATCGTTAACGCCTTGGTCTGGAAATTCGCGTTTGACGTCGACGAATCAAACGTAAAATAAATAGTAAAAGAAAGAAAAATAAACAAAAAAAACGGTGAAAAGAAAACGCTAAACTAAGAGGGAAAGAGGTTCAGGGTCAATTTCGGGGGTCCACCGATAATCCGTAATTTTAACGACCTTTTAATGAGGGTCTCTCGGCAGGAGGTAACCGATCTCACTATCGCAGTGCGGTGGCAAAAATTGCAAACGGGGAAAATATTCTTATAAAATAATTCAATTTAGTTTTTGCTTTATTTATTTTTCGTTGTGAGTCGTCGTGTATTTTAAGATCGTTAGTTACTCTGATAAATGTAAGCTATGTAATACAATTACCTAAAATTATTATTAGTCCCAAATTAATGATGTGAGATATTTCTTTAGACAATATTTGTAATATAAAGACACAATGTCGCATTTAGATTTAAATAACCTAGGATACCGGCACGATACAGTTAACCACTCCCAAAATTTTGTCGATCCCGACGATCCGCGGACACACACGCAAAATATCGAAGCGAAATGGTCTTTCATTAAACGAGACTTGAGAAGAAGATATGGAAAAATTTCCTCCCATGATGAGATCTTAATGGAGTATATGTGGCGATCCCAACATACGACACCCGAAGAAATGTTCCAATGTTTCGTTCGGGCACATCACCTTTTTTTCCCAATTTAAAAAATTTGATCATTTTCAAAAGGCCCTCTTCAGGGCCACAATATTATTGAACAAATAGAAACACTTATAATAATAAGCTATAATAAATGATAAAACGTATCTTTATATTACAAATATTGTCTAAAGAAATATCTCACATCATTAATTTGGGACTAATAATAATTTTAGGTAATTGTATTACATAGCTTACATTTATCAGAGTAACTAACGATCTTAAAATACACGACGACTCATAACGAAAAATAAATAAAGCAAAAACTAAATTAAATTATTTTATAAGAATATTTTCCCCGTTTGCAATTTTTGCCACCGCACTGCGATAGTGAGATCGGTTACCTCCTGCCGAGAGACCCTCATTAAAAGGTCGTTAAAATTACGGATTATCGGTGGACCCCCGAAATTGTACCTCAACCGGGAAAGAAGTTTGTCAAAAGGCTCTTCTTGTGTTCTATTGCAAAAAAAAATCCATCTAAATCATATTCAACTACTAAATGTTACTTTATTTGGTGTTATTGTCAATTCTACTAAACGAAATGCTACGATTAATAGTTCAAAAATAATCAGAAATCATTGAATTTAGCCCGTGCATTTTAAGGAAAAAAATGTCAGCGGAATAGACGCAGAGAAGTCCAACAAAAATAGCTAGAAACGCAGCCTGCGCGACCTTCAAACTATAAACAAACGTCATAGCGCATCATACGTCTTCAGCTATTCCAGTCGCTCTGTAGAATATACCAAAAACTCGCCCACTTTTTCCCCAATCACATCTGGCCAAATCCCAGCAAAAAAAAATTCGAAAAATACCAAATTCCAAATTCCCCTCCACCGATCGTTAAAACACTTCCACGTTCCAAAGCAAAAACCAAAACATCACACCAAACCGACATTGTGTGTGTGTGTGTGTGTGAGTACGCAATACAAAAAAGAAACAGTCCGAAGCGGGAAAGAAGAAGAAAAATAAAAACGAAAATAAACAAAACAAAAACAAAACAAAAAAAAATAAAGAAATCATACCTTTCAACAGGCCTAACAACAGTCGAATGACCAGACCGCAGCGAACCCGACGACGTCGTTCGGGCGTCGAACCCGCCATTTTTAACCGCCCCCCAACGATCCGTCGACCGCCCCTCATCCTCCTTTTGACCGCCCCTTTCACCAAAGCTCTTCCTTTTCGGCCTCGGCGTCAGAAACGACAGCAACGTTTCAGCGCTAAAAAACCTGCTAGAGCCCGATTTATCGGGCAATCGATTGACCGGCGCCCGAGGTATCTCGAACTCGCTCTTACACCTCAACACCTCCATCTTCTCGTCCTTGTTGTTGTTGTTCTTCCTCTCCAATTCCTCCAAACTATGCCTGATGGTGTTGTTGTTGTTGTTGTTGTTACTACTACAACTAACCAATCCTCTCCTGATGACGTGAGTTTCATCCGATTTCCGATGATCGATTTCGTTCACGCTCAACAAATTGGTTTTGAGCCGTTCGACGAAGCTGGTCGAAGAGGATTTTTGCAGCTGGTTGAAATTCCGCGAGAAAACGTCCATTACAGTGCCCTCGGGCGTTCTGTATTCGTCTGTGCTGGAATTCACGCTCGTTTGCGCGTTAAAAGAATCGGGCGTACCGTAGACGGAGTTTTGCCGGTCGTGATCCACGCCCGGTTTGACGGGCGTGGAGGATAACAAGCGTGGTTGGTCTACCGAAGAGAAAGAGGCCTCGATGGGCGACGATAGGATCGTGTTCGGTACGATTAATTTGCGCGGGTAGGTGTTGGGCCGGTATAATTGCGGTTTCGGTTTCGTGTGTGCCCTGACCGATCTGCTATGCAGCTCCCTAATGTAATAAACATAATATAATTCAGTGCTAGCGTGCGGTCGATTCGTTTCCATAAGAGTTTATTTTTTTATGATTGTAGTTGTATGGAGACTGTTGGTTTTATATATACAGTGTGTTTCGTTAGGGAGGAGTTGACTTGATGGGAAATGTTGTTGTTTAATGAGGGATATACTGTATATTACGATTGATTTTTGAAGCCCCTTAACCACTAATCATGTAGGATCACCGCGCGTAATCGAGTTAATATTTTAATGTTTGCACTTTTCTATACAGGACGTCCCCTCAGGGCGTTGTATAAAGAGGTGCAGTTTGCTGTGGAAATTATTGTATAAATTTAAAATGAGTAATGAGTAATAAGCGTGTGTGTGTACCGCAATTTAACGATAGGCAAATATACAGAAATAGATCGGTCACTTAAATTCGGTTAATAATAATAAAAAAAATATAAACGTAAACACGCTGTAATATGTACATACATGTAATGTATAGGATCAACAGCACACCCACCAACGTTGTCGATTCACCGTAATAATGAATTATTGCGGAAAAAATTGTTAGCGTTTAACGATAAAATATCGAAGGATAGAAACGAGAATGCAAATTAAAGACATTGCCCCGCATTCAGCGCCCCGCTTTTAATTTTAAAAACGGTTTTAAAGGGTCACTTTAGCTTAAACAAAGTCCCTAGTTACTCCATAACAACCATGCAAATCTGTCAAATGTGGAAGAGTGTCCTTAGTTACTCCATAACAACAATGTAAATCTGTCAATTTGAAATAATGCGTCCTTAGTTACTCCATAACAACAATGTAAAACTGTCAAGTTAGAGCTACTTTAAAGTCGTGTTTACGATTAAAATGGGGCGCTGAATACAGCCCTATATAACTGACCGTCTCCGAAACATGCAAAAATGTTAAAAAAATACCAAATTTCCAATAAATAAAGCTCTCTCCAATCGTCCCTTATTCGATTTTGCGCCACATTTCGCGTTTGAAATTCGGTTATTACAATCGGTTATATTGCGAAATAAATATTAATCACACGCTAAATATTTACAAAAAAAAAAATACCCATCGGCGATCGAGAAACGAACCGAAAAATCCAAAAATCCAAAAAAAAAAAAATCCTCACCTAATGTGACCGGAATCGCCGGAGCTGCTCTGCCTGCTGTGCGAATGCGAATGGATGCTGCTGTAACCCGAAGCCTTCGACAGCTGGCTGGTGTTCGACGAGTTCCTGGAATGTCCCGGTTCGCAGCACAACATCGCCTCCTGCGGCTCGTGCTGCAGCTGCTGCAGCTGCTGCTGTTGCTGCTGCTCGACTGGATGATTCGATTCGTTGGCGATATCGTTGGCTATCGTCACCGGAACGTTGTTTTCGGTCAGAGTTTGACCGATCACCAGTTCTGCGAAACGTGAAAAAATAACGGTTATTTTGTAACGGTCGTTCCTGCGCCTCTATACCGAAAAATCGATTCCCCCACCTCTATTAAACGTCCTTCATGCGAAACGTCAATTTTTGACACTAATGCGTCATAGAACGCGTAAACGACATCGGCCTTTTACGTCTCGGTAAACAAATCAATTGGTTTATATTTAGAAACCATCTTCGAAGAAATGACGCCAATTACACCGAGTTTTTCCGAATGTAAAACGCGCCGCCGACAGGTGAAAATTTTCCTCTACGTTAAGTAGGTTAAACATGCGGCGTTTATTTAAAGCCTATAAATTAATCTTTTATACGCTTCGAATAAATATTTACGCGCGGGTTAGGCGGTTACATTATTGCCTCACGGAAAAGACCATTTAACAGTTATCCAGGTAATATACCGGGCGTCCCAAATTAACCAGTTTTCTATTGCCTCGCGAAAGATACACTCGCTCCATTTCCGATTGCAATACGGTCATTTCTGTGAGTGAAACAAAGAAAGGTTATTAAAATGACAGCTGTCAGAGTGAAAAGTCGTATTGTATTGGACATTTGATGACCCAAAATTTAAAATTTTTCAAGTCTTTTCATTATCGAGATACTTCTAATGGACGCGGTTACCGTGAAAAGCCCTCTGTATAGCCTATATAGTGCAATCGAAAATGGAGCAAGCTGTATACAGAGTGTCCCGAATAATTCGCATTTTTGTTTTCTCAGGTAATTACCTAGAAAACTTACCGGAAGACAAAAGGGCAGGCCTCTTCTTGGGCAAACTGCCGAAGCCGGAGCTCCCACTAGCAATGGAACCGGCCAAGGAACCGCTGGAAAATTCATCGGACCGTTGCTCGTTACCCGGTTCTTCCACGTTCATTTGCTTGTGTTTCAACGACGGCGAAGGCCTGTGGAATTAATACAATTTATTTAAACGTTAATCGGCTTCGATAAGGAAACTTTAAACTGTACTTTAAATTTTTCATAAATCAACAAGAATTTACACAATCTGGCAACGATGCACAGTTTGTTGACACTGTCAGAACACAAAAATTGACGTCATCGGCGCATGCGCATCATCCCGCTCCGACTTTCTCCGAATTTCTTCCCTTTTTGTCGCAGCCTTCTGGATTTTTTTACGCAATTTTTCAGAGTAAATTTTTCGTCAGTTCGTACTTACGCTTTGAACAATATATCGCCCGATATCATGTTCAATTCGATCTTGAACATCAACATGCTGTTGTCCTGCCGATGGCGGGCGTCGTACCCTTCGAGCAAGGACTTCTTCCTGATGACGCCGGCGCCCGCGTACTCGGCCAGATTCAAATCGACGAAGCCCAATTTGTTGAAGGACCTGCCGCCCTTGCACTCCTTCCTGATGGATATCCTGAGGACGCAGCGCTCCATCACGCCCGTCGTGGCGTTCGCCATCATTTTGCAGGGGAACGCGAACGTCGCGCCCCAATGGACCTTGTGGTCTTGCACTTCTTGCCTGTCACAGAAAAAAATGATTTGAAATTATTTAAAATGGCCGTTTCGTGCGAAATAACGGCTTTAAACGACGCGTTCGGGGTTATAAACAAGTCCCTAGTTACTCCATAACAACAATGTGAAACTGTCATATCTGTCAAGTTGAAACAAATCTCCTTAGTTACTCCATAACAACCAATGTAAATCTGTCAAAACGATTGATTAACATTAAAAAAGATGGCGGAAATATATATTTTAAGAAAAGAAAATGAGTGAAAATTAAGGATTTTGAGAGCGAATTGAGTCCAATTTCGAACTGTTTGCGGTGAATAAATTGGATTATTTTCGATTAAAACCCAACAAGATGGATGCGGCTCGAGTCTAAAACCGCACCACACTGAACGAAGAAAATTAATTGGATTTGGTCGGTTAAATTCGACGAAAAACTAAATTTTCCGCTAGGTTAAACGATCCTCTAATTTAGCAGTCGGTTTATAAAGCGAATTCGGGCGAAATTAAACGGTTTAGACGTATTAACTCGTGCGAAATTTGAGGAATTCTTCTATGTATAGAAAATCTTTGCCAAGTGTCCATTCTATGAACAAATTAAACGCGCTAAATGTATGTAATTGAATACACCTAATAAACTATTCGAGGAAATCGGTTCAAACTGTAGCGATAAACAAATATGGCATTTCATTCTATTGTACTCGGGCAAATAAAAATAGCATTATATACAATTATTGCGCCAGGCAGACGTCTAGTCTTTAAACAAAAAAAAATAATAATAACGAAGATGATAAAATAGAAACAAAAACAAACAACGGTCTAGCATTCCAACGCCATCTTTTCCGAGATTAATAACCCAAGATATTCGTAATTAGAAATAGCATTATAAAATGAAGAGTCCTAAATACTCATTATCTTCAATTAATCATCGCTAATATTTCCTAAAACTAGACACCATTATTATACAAGTAATTGCATCATTGTTATTTTTTATAATGACGAAATCAATTGCCAATTAAAAACGTGATTGAATCGGTGGTGTATTTAATAATAGCATTTTCAGGTACTGATGTGTTCGAGTCAAATGTCAATTGAACACGTTTATTTATAAAAATTGACCCATCGACACTGATTGGGCAAAATCGGTCGATCCGATTGAATAATTACAGGGTGTCCCAATAACCAGCAGCCCCTTTAGTGAGTCATCTTCTTTTGTAGAATAACAATACGTTTTCGAAAAGTAGAAGAGTACATCTTTCTGTAAGAGTATTCATAATTTCTGTATCACTTTAACAAAACTTATTTGGGACAACCGCAAGTTTTTATGATTTAGGCGTTTACAAATTCTAAGCTCATTAAAGGGGCTACTTTTCATTGGGACACCCTGTATTACACGATTTTTTTTTAAATTCTATTCGAGAATAGGAAGTTGAACGAACCGCTCGCAGCACATAAAAATCTATTTATTTGCGAATTCGATATTTATTTTACACTATTCGCCTACGAAGCACGTTTAATTTATTTATTATTTAAAGATCTACCGGAAGCGAGCGGTAATAATAATACACCCTGTATGTACGAAAGAACAGCTGTTTGCATGCACTGTAAATTTGTTTACATAGCGCGAGAATGTATGAATGAAATTTTCTAAAATTACATTTTTTCCAAACCAAAATCGATAATGTTTAATAATAGAATTTTCTTTTTATTTCACCCTAGTTTTTAGAAAGGTTGTATGTAATGTATTAGCATCGAGCTATGTAAAATTAGCGAAGGATCTAAAATTAAATGTTTTATTGCATTTCTATGTGGTAATGTAATGTATAATAAAATTTTTCTGAGAAAACAGCTTCCGAATATAATTCGGGAATATTTCAAATTCTGTTTATTCTATTCGAAATATCGACGGATTCGTGCGAAAGAATTGTTAACAAAAATTTTTAATAATTACATTTCGATTCGTATCGAAGTTTGAAACAAAACTGGGCGTTTAAAATACAGGGTGTCCCCTTTAGTGAGCTAAAGAGCTACGTTTCATTGGGACACCCTGTAGTCGCGAAACTTGAAGTTAAATTGATCGACCCGAATGAAAGGTCGCCCGATCACCTTGACCCAATTCAGGCGAAGACACGGAAACATTTACACATTTACAACGATGGAAAATCTAACCGAAATTCGTGTAAAATTTACACTTAAATTTGCATAGCATTCGAATCGCTCTAATGCTACTTCTATAAGGTCGACTACATAATATGGTAATTGTTTCGTTAAAAATATATTGGGATGTAATTAATATTTATTCAACAACGTTTCATTTCGAAACGAATCGTTTACAACATCGTAATCGCATTGTGCATTTCGAATTTCGACGAGAAAAAAAATTATTAGAGCGTGAAGAGTGTAAACTTCGAAATGATCAATCTCGCTCGAAACGCCCGGCGTTTGTGAAAAATTGCTTTTCTTCGAAAATAATTTGTTCGAAAGTAATTTTTAATAATAATGTTTCTATCTCGTAGGAGTTACTATAGGCAGATTCTTTCAATTGACAGATTTACATTGTTGTTATGGAGTAACTAGGGAGATTGTTTAACTTGACAGATTTACATTGTTGTTATGGAGTAACTAAGGAGATTTTTTTAAATTGACAGATATGACAGTTTTACATTGTTGTTATGGAGTAACTAAGGAGATTATTTCAAATTGACAGATATGACAGTTTTACATTGTTGTTATGGAGTAACTAGGCGGATTAAAAAACGCAAAAAAATAAAATTTTAATGAGCACTAAAAGAAGAGGCCAATTTTAATACTATTTACCTATAAATTTAATATCATTAGCGCTAATTTAAAAATTTGTAGTTTATACTCGAGCGAATAAAAATCCAATTTATAAAAAACCCTTTAGAATAGTGTAGTTCGTGTGCCAAACGAAATTTGGGCAAGAATCCCATCATTTCAAATTTTCTCTACCGATATTGCAAGTTAAATAACCACTCCCGGTTATTAGATAATCTAAAAACAGCAGGAAAATTAGTAAAAATCATCTACCAGGAAGCGACCTATAAAACTCTAATATAACGTTCGCGTGCCAAACGATCATTAATCAAACCAAACCAAATAAAAAATAAAAAATCGACTATACATGAACACGTTCACTGCGGAGTTTAATTTCAAAAATAATCACTATACAGGGTGTCACTTAAATGATAACTTTAATTTCAAGGAGTGATTCCTTGTCATATTTTATAAAGAAAAGTTCAACGAGAAATCACTCCCTGAAATTAAAATTATCATTTAAGTGACACCCTGTAGATATCGATGTTATGTACAACAGGTTTCGCTTTATTATCATATGTATAGAAGAGGGAAAACAATCATGTTTTGTTAGAAAACCCCCGGTTTAACTAACTATAGCATTTTCCGATTTTCCATTATAGAATCATCGAGTTTAAATGAATCGAATGTGATATAAAAATGTTTATTCGCCACACATAAATTTATCTATTTACTCGTAAATTTTATGTTTACCTGCATGCATGTAATTATCGAAACTAATTATAGCATTAATTGTGGAATATAACAGTAGACAATTTTCTTATCAGTGTTAGTAATCAACTAATTATTTACCTGCAAATGCAATTATTGTAAATATTCAGTTGCACACAAACGGCGCATCTACCTTCAAATAATAATATTCTAAAGTGCAGGAATAAATTAAATTAGTAACAAGAATTATTAGCGACCCCATTATTTAATAATGGACGTTATTTAAAACAATACAACAGCTCGAATGATTCATCCCCAGTCATAAAAAAAAATACGAATTCGTGGCTGGAAATGCGCCACAGTAAGAGACCCGAGTCGATTTTTATGCAGAAAATCTAGGGTAAGACCAGAAAAATATCCATTGCAAACGAGTCGAGTTTGGAAACGAAGAGAAAATCGAATGGAATGGAATGGAATCCGATAAAGTTGATAAAAAAAAAAAAGAAGACAACCTTGCCTCTAGCGATCGACCTACACCGGTATAATATACACACAAACTCGTTTGACCGACTTATCGGATACAGGGTGGCACGAAAAAGACACTATAAAAATTTACATTCAAAAAATTACCAAGCAATCGTTCATGAAATTCGATACTACAGCTGATTGTTCGTTGCAAAATCTACGATGATTTATTGATCGATTAGTGTACGCTTTCGGTGCAGTTTTAGATAAAATTGGGACATCCTGTATACTCATTTAGAGATCGAATTTACTTAGAAATGCGCTAAAATTCGATATTACAGTTGATTGTTTATTGCAAAATCTACAATGATTTATTGATCGATAAGTGTACACTTTCGATGCAGTTTTAGATAAGATTGGGACATCCTGTATACTCATTTAGAGATCGAATTTACTTAGAAATGCGCTAAAATTCGATACTACAGCTGATTGTTTATTGCAAAATCTACAATGATTTATTGATCAATTAGTGTACACTTTCGATGCAGTTTTAGATAAGATTGGGACATCCTGTATACTCATTTAGAGATCGAATTTACTTAGAAATGCGCTAAAATTCGATACTACAGCTGATTGTTTATTGCAAAATCTACAATGATTTATTGATCGATTAGTTGGGACATCCTGTATACTCATTTAGAGATCGAATTTACTTAGAAATGCGCCATTGTGGATTTCGAATGGGATTTACCTAGAATTTATACGCTGGTGCATCGACGGTTCGGGTAATTAGGATCAGGTCGAATCCTGGTTAAATTAAAGGATTCCCGTTTAAATCCTGATTGTTAATTAACGTGAAGAAGACAAAAAAAAATAGGACGAATACTAAATAACTCCAATCTCTTCTGTTAATTATTCGAATGTGTATATCTACTTACAGAGCTATGCAAATAGCTGAAGACTTTATAGCTATTCCTGTGTATCTGTAGATGAAATAAAATCGCAATAAATGCATAAAACTGAATTCTTGGCGTATTTTAATGCATAATTCCGGTCGCGATTTGTTTATAACCTTCGATTGGGTTCGTTAAAATGCACAAAATAGTCGATTTTGTTTCGTGCACTTGACCTGAATGTATTCAAAGAAAGCGAACAGGATGCCCTCAACTATACTTTCCCAACAGTATATACTAAAGGGAACCAATACTTTATTATACTTTATAAGGCCCGAGTTGCAGTAAAAATCCATCGCAAACACGAAAACATTTCGACTTGCCAAAATTCAAATCGTTCTAAATAAGAAGATTCCTTAACTAATATTTGCAAAAAAAAATCAATTGATAGATTTTGGAGTATTGTGAATGAAATAATCGGTTAATAAATGTAAAATGTAGCGTGTGAATATCACTCCAAATTAAAATCTATATTTTTTTTTGTTTGATACACAACACACAATACTCTAAAACATTACCATATCAGTAATTAATGAATTATACATTAATTCTTTAAAAACGCGATAGTATAGACTACTTAATTTATTGATGACGCTTTTTTGACGAAAATAATACAATAAATTTAAATACATCGTGACTCATTTAGTATTTACGACGCTTCAAAATCACCTGGCCCGTCTAGCAAAAACCCAAATTACACCATTTCATTTCAATTCGATTTATACATTATGTACTTTTTCGGTGTCACTTGACCTCCCCTTTCCATAAGAAAAAAATATTCAAAATGGCGCCTAACTGTCATTTTCAAAGTTTCAACTGTCATTTTTACGTCAAAAATTAGTATTTTTACAAAAGTTAAAGGGGAGGCGACGGACTTTTGGTCCTCACTTCACTGGTTTAATTGCATTACCAAATGATATACATAGTAATAATAAAAAGTTTATAAAGAAAATTATCATCAAGATATTATTCGGTTATCCTGTTACCGACCACATGTTTTTCGAATCCGATCCGCCACATGGCTCAACATCAAATGGCATTCACACGTTTTTATAACCCATATTAAACCCGCTAATGGGTATTTTATGGTGAGGCATCCAGTTATTTTTTTTTAGTTTCTATGTACTGGTAAATTTTAGCAAACCGGTCGCCATAGAATAGAGTTGAATAGAGTTTAAAAGAGTTGAAAAGACTTGCAGAGGGTTGCAGAGAGTTGAAAAGAGTTGAAATGAGTTGAAGAAAGTATAATAAAAGACTGAGAGTAGAGCAGTGTAGTGTAGAAGAGAGCTAAAGAGAGTAGAGTAGATGAGAGTTGAAGAGAGTATAATCAAAGAGATTGAGAGTAGAGTAGAGTAGTGCAGTGTAGTGTAGAAGAGAGCTAAAGAGAGTAGAGTAGATGAGAGTTGAAGAGAGTATAATCAAAGAGATTGAGAGTAGAGTAGAGTAGTGCAGTGTAGTGTAGAAGAGAGCTAAAGAGAGTAGAGTAGATGAGAGTTGAAGAGAGTATAATCAAAGAGATTGAGAGTAGAGTAGAGTAGTGCAGTGTAGAGTAGAATAGAGCTAAAGAGAGTAGAGTAGATGAGAGTTGAAGAGAGTATAATCAAAGAGATTGAGAGTAGAGTAGAGTAGTGCAGTGTAGTGTAGAAGAGAGCTAAAGAGAGTAGAGTAGATGAGAGTTGAAGAGAGTATAATCAAAGAGATTGAGAGTAGAGTAGAGTAGTGCAGTGTAGTGTAGAAGAGAGCTAAAGAGAGTAGAGTAGATGAGAGTTGAAGAGAGTATAATCAAAGAGATTGAGAGTAGAGTAGAGTAGTGCAGTGTAGTGTAGAAGAGAGCTAAAGAGAGTAGAGTAGATGAGAGTAGATGAGAGTTGAAGAGAGTAGAGTAGTTGTGTCGTTAGTTGGGTCAAATAAGTGTGGAAAAATTCAAATTTTAAATCGAAAATCTTTCGCCCGGGTTTTCGCATTGACCATAACCTTGTTCCCGGTCGGTTATTCGGTCACCGGAAAAAATAAATATTAACACTAATCGAGTTCGTTGTAACCGGTGATTTTTTTTTTTTGTGTTGTTTATATCCGAATCGCCGCATCGCGTTTTGGTTTGGCAATTTTTTTTTTTTTTTTGGAAAACGTCCAATTTTTCTTTCTACGTCGGAAAATATTTACACAAAATTTTCTTTTATTGCAATTCTAAAATATTATTAAAATGAATCAACCTTGTCGGGTTATATTTACAACACTAAACAATGATTTTATTGAACAATATAAGAAACATTCTGTAAACTTCGACAAACTCCTCGAAATATTAATTTAATAAAGGAGTCTGGATGGCATTTGGTCTGTATAGAATATTAAACTTTCCTCTATAACTCCCCAAATGAAACTTCGAAATATGAAATTAGTACGGGAGCTTAGCGAACAAATAATAACCAATTGGTTAATTTAAAAAAAATAAATTTAATGCATCGAATCGGTCGGATAAAGCAACACAAAAACAAACTTTAATTAGAGGTTTATATTAACGCATAACGCGTATAGGCTTGCATAATGTATTAATGTATATGCATAGTCAGGAAATCGAGCATACAACAAAACGCATCGAATCAAAACCTGATTAGGAAGTTAAAATAAAACTTCCTGTATATACGCTCGTTATTCCCTAAATTAATTCCGTGAATAGCCAAACAACAAAATATTTAATTACACAATACCTATTAAATAGGAGGTAAAAATATGCTGGATTTAAATGAATTTCTTTTGCTAATTTGGGCCTTAGAATCTCTAAGAAATTATTCGAACATTTCCACAATGCAAATGCACCAACAGGAAAGAAATTAATTATCGCACTTTAGAATACTATACAGAAAAAAAATAGATAAGAAACAATAGTTTCCGGAAATTAGGTTTTCGAAAGGGAGATAGTCGAAACGGAAATTTCAATTGGTATTGAATTTATCATTTCTCTGCCTACGAGATTTTCAAATTTCTTCCCATTCAAGCGAAACATTTTTTCTTTAGTATATTTTTTCTTTACACAATGAGGGGTTAAAAGAGGAGAGAATTGTATGGGGTTTTTGAATGGGAAATTTTGTATTTTATAGTATGTTCGATTGGGTTTGATAGTGTGGAAATTTTATCCAATATTTGTGTTTTATAATCGAATAATATGAAAAATACTATGAGTATTATTGTGAAGAAAAAATTAAACAGTGCAATTTTTAGTTAGATATTTTAATCAAATATCGTCTTTCTTTTTTCATTTTTTTTCAAAAAAATTATCCAAACGCTTAAAAAAAATTCATCATCTTTTGACGAAGAAAAAAAAAATGTGGATTTTATCTAAACAATTTTAAATGCAATAGTTTCAAAATATTAATATCAATGCAAGAAACTTTTTATAAATTTGACTAGCGAATGTTGCGTGCGTTATATCTCAAAAACCACTAATTGAAGATATAAAAAATATATATGAAAATTGAAGCGTAGAATTTTTCCTACAAATTGAGCTGGAAACGAAATTTCTAGCTCAAGTAGTTTAGAAGTTATGACAGAAAATGTGAGACAACTCGTCGTTTTTTAATAAAAATGTTCTCCTTGAACTTGGTCCCCTGTTTCACGAGCCTCTAAGGCCGTGTGATTTACATTAAAATTAGACATTTAATTATACGCAGGTAAAGTACACGCTACTCTGTCATTCCCCCAAGGTTAAAACGCATTGTACGAATATTATTACATAGGAAATTCGAAATATGTATCGATCAAATTAAAAAAAAAAATCAAATTGAAAAATCAGCATGGTAAAATACCTGTTATGAATTTAACATCAGCGAAGAGAAAACGCACGTAGGTAAAATAAAATATTCCTTATTATTTGTTTAATCAAATCGAATTAATTTCCCCGAGCAATAAATCAAATCGGAAATAAACAACAAACGGAATTCAAAACACCCATACAAATCGCAATTATTAAATAAATTTTCGAGTTAGTGGGACTTTAAGATGCGTTCGATGATACAAATAACGTCAAAATTAGTGAAATCGACATTAATGACAGTTCGACGTCAAAAATAAACAAAACCGACATCAATGACAGTTCGAACTTGAATAGAGATGGAACAGGATTTACCTGTATATAGAGATGCGATAACGACCCGTTCCAAAATAACCGTTATTTTTCCGAACAAATTCCACCTACCTGCTGCTGTGATCCTGGAAATTCCCGCCGTCGAGCAACCGCAATTTGGCGAAGAGCACCGCCGAAACGAAGGGCACTTCGAGCAACTCCTCGAGGCAAATCTCCACTTGGAACTTGTACTTCTTCTTTTTGGTCATGAACGACGCCATGCCGGCGCCTCGTCCGTTAGTCATGCAGCCAGTCCCTGCGAACCTTCCAGATCTTCCTGCTTTATAATCGGATTTTATGGTTGTTGTTTTTTTTCTCTACATGATAATGGCGATTTCGCGGATTTCGCCCCGGCAGGATTATTAATGGAAGACTCCTTATTCTAGTTTAAATGGAGCGATTTCGTTGGGGTGTTGTTGTGATGCATTTAATGAAAATCAGGAGAATGTAATGAGTTGAATATTTCGAGTTTGGTCGTGTCCAAATCTGTAAATAGAAATAAATGCAAATATTATTTGAGTGGGTTTTTAAGTAGTAAAGGAAATTGTGTTGTATGTTGCATCATAAAGGAATTGGGAGTTTTACGAAAAAAGTTATGGTTACTGTAAAAGTAATCTGCACTTTCACTAAAACTATCGTTTTATTGGAAACCACCGCCTTCGATAATTATGTAATATTGCTACAATCATTGTCGGTTTACAACAAGTTTTATTGTAAAAAAAAACACACAAATTAAACGGATATTAAGCGATATATCTGAATGACCTAGTAAAACTAAATCCATTCTCAAACATTATTCAAATATAGGTGAATTAAACATCCAAAATTCCGCAAAAAAATCTATTTTCGTAGCGAAAACAAACAACAAAGGAAGCTTATTTTGCATTAACGCCGTAAACGTCAGATATTTAACATTCATATCCTTATCAAAGGCACAATGTTAATATTTATTGTATTAATAAACCGGGTATATTCAACCGTGAATCCCATTTCTGGATTACTGGAAACAATTTCCTCATTCGAAATAAATACGAAGCAAATCGCAAATTGATAGAATAATCCAGGAATACTCGAGATAAAGAGTATTGTTAAAAACAACAAATGATTCATAAATTTAGAGATTTCATTTGCAAATGCAGTCGAGGAAAATCAATTAGAATTGCATTTAAGTATTAATAACACAATTCTAGTATGTACTGGTATCAAAATAATATGTTTTATTTATAAATGTGAGACACCGGTCACAAAATGAAATTCGTTATCTAATAATAAATATCGTTTCGAGTATACCTACATATTTAAACTTTTAAAATGCATACACGAGTTTGATAACAATATTAAAAACCGAATTGTGTCAACATTAAAAAAGGAGGAATATTGTTACAAAAAAAAAATACAATTTAAATATACTAGACTTGCACCTTTGATAAGTTGCATGGAAAAGTTTAATCGTTTAAAATAAAAATAAGGTAATTACATATTATCGGTAATAAAATTTGCATCGCTGATAAAATAATTGTTGTTAATAAGTTTGCTTTTATTGTGCTTGGGAAATTTAATTTACTTTACTAACTAATGCGATTTTATTGCAAGGATTAACCAAAGTAGATTTATTTGTATCTCTCAACAGCTTTTCTATGTACATAAGCAAAAATATTAAGATTAATTTATTGTAAGTTTACTTAGGTAATTTTTAATCTTTAGTAAATTTAAGAAGCCAATCACATTAGTTGTCACTTAGGCTTATCTAGAAATTCCTATTAAACAAATATTTAACTACATAATTAATGATTTAAAAACCGTTATTTAATAGTGCTTTAACAATAAAATATCACTAGGACAATAACACTAAAATTAAGCTACAAGACAATTATTTTTAAAGCATATTTCGTGTGCGTTATGAGTCGAGGAAAGCTCGTTATTGCATTACACCGACAGGAACAATATCCGTGCATATCCGGGATGTATTTAATAAAGAAAGAATTCATTTGCAAATCGCGAATTCCAAAGGATAATTTTCAATTATTGCTTAATTTTCACCAACCAAAATAAGAGCGGAAAAAGGCACTGTCGGTGAAAGAAAAGCCCGTTCGTTCGATGAATTACGCACCTGATTTATAGGGGAACGAAATGGCCGAAAGAAACATCCATCTAGTATTTAAATTGCGGGTATTTATCGACGAAAGGCACAAATTTTGACACTTGCTAACACAACTCCAACGCCATTACAAACTAAACTAACTGACAACCACTGACACGGCGCTGCTGACACAAAAATTACTGGCCTTTTTCTTAAGAGTTACACAACTCATGTACTAATAAAAAAGAAGAAAGATAAATTCCATAACAGTAATTCACTTTATTGACTTACTTATCACGCGGTATTTCCACAACAAAAGATTTTTACAAAGCAAAATTGATTCGTATAAGCGTTTTTGTCAACCAACATTAATAAAGCTAAATTCCCCAATAGTAGAAGACAACAACCTGAAGTTAGCGTTGCAAAAAAATTTCAAAATCCTAACCTACATAAATATAAACAAAAAAAATGAGAATATTTTGCATTATTTAAAATGTTAATACTCTTCCACATAATCAACATACTTATTAATCGATATTTACTCAACAAAAGTCTCTTAAAACGGAGAAACTTCAGTAGCAAAACAATGAACAACACAATAGAAACAACCGACAACAACAACGATGATATAGAAAACAATATATCCTTTGATCCACCTTTATATCGCCAAAGATACGGCAGGGTGTACGAAATTCTCATAGACGAACGTTGGAGATCGAAAGTATCCAAATTATGCGATTTCGGTTGCGCCGAATTGGGGCTGTTTGTATTCGTGAAAAGGGCCACCAAAATAACCGAAATGCTTTTCGTCGATATAGACGAGGATTTACTAAACGAAAAATCGTTCAAAGTTAAACCTCTGTTAATCGACTACGTCCAACGCAGGAACGAGCCTCTGGAAATTCATTTACTCGCCGGGAGCATCGGGAATCCGGATTATAGGATATCTAATGTGGATGTAATAAGTGCTGTAGAAATGTTAGTGTTTATTAGATAGTTGTAATGTATTCTAATTGGATAATTTTAGCATCGAGCATCTATATCCCGATACTTTAGATGAATTTCCTTACAATATATTCAACTACGTGGAGCCGAAGATCGCGATCGTAACCACTCCTAACGCGGATTTTAACGTCTTATTTCCTGATAAGTTGACGAAATTCCGGCATTACGATCACAAATTCGAATGGAGTAGACAACAGTTCGAAGATTGGTACAAAAAAACTCATCCTTAACACATCGATTTTATACAATTATCACATTCCTTAGGGCTCAAAACATCACCCGACGCTTCCCGGACTACACAGTGCAATTCGAGGGATTGGGCGAAGGTCCCGAAGGTACCCACCACTTGGGCCACTGCACGCAACTCGCTTTATTCATTCGAAAAGATTTACTGGACGATAATTATGTCTTGAAGAAATATTCCGTACCGTGTACCTGCTGCGATAAAACCCAATGCCCCTCGTGCAATTGCACCTGCACCCGTTGCACGCCGGTTAAATCCCACGGCGTTTGCACTTACTGCACTCGTTCGAAAGGAATTAATCTCGATACGGGAATCGAAGGGACGTTTTATAATCTCGTCGAAAGCGTAAGACTCGATGTAAATGTTTGTATATATAATGTATGTATCTTCGATTAGATCGAATATCCGTTCGAGCCGGACACCAGAAGCGAAGAAGAGAAGTTAATGCAAGAATTTCGGTATAGAATTAACAATTTCAACCATCACAACAGCAGATTCTTCGTGGTGGAACGAGAGAGAGTCGAAATACCTTTAAGCGATATCCTTTACGGCAGCAAATTCGCTTATATCACCGAAAACGAGCTGTGGTAATTATCAAATCCAATCTAATTCATTTCATTATTGATTAAACTAGACTTAAACCAGGGTCGTGGATGTTTAAGGTATTTCGGTTAATAGGTTGAAGTTTAAAAAACGTATCTAATTAAAGTAGACTTTAATAAACGTTGATCTACAAATTGTGAAACAGAAACATAAACTAAATCAACATACAAAAGCGTGAACCTAACCTAACATAACCTAACTAAAAAAAAAATTGTCATTGACAGTTGACATTTTACATTAGAAAAGAAGAACAACTATAAAGGGTGCACAGCTACCCATAATTGTAAAGGTGGTTAGCTTATTTCCTCTAATATAAGGTCTGGAAATATCGAAAAAGTGTCCAGTTTATTTAAAGATGAAACAAATACAGTTTCCAGACCTCATAAATAGCCTACCGTGCCTTAAACACTCTTAAGTTGGCAATCACACGTCAAAATACAATCACTACAAAACAACAAATTGTCAGAAAAATTCCTAGTGCTCCACAAATATTATTTCGCAGCGACCTTTTGGAACGGCACGATTACCGAATCGAAAGATGTCATGTACAAGAAACGGATGAATTCGAGAAATGTATTATCGTCACGCCATTGATGGACGATTTCGCCGGTTCCTCCGATCATTCGGAATTGGACGACACCGTTTCCGGTTATTTTCAGCCAATCAACGACTCGGAATCCGATTGGGACGATGACAATCAGAAGATCGAGGAGGGCCCCAAAGGTGAGTTACATTCTATCGCTAGTTAGATGGCTGTAATATGGTGTTTTGGAAGATTAGTAAATTGTATTCAAATAAGTATATTTATGTTTTTGTAATGTTTCCTAATTCCTGTGTTTGTTCAATGTGTTTGGCAAGAGGTGAGTATTAGGAGTGGTGTTTGTTAAACCTGCAAGGTAGGCAACCAGGATGTCAGATACAAATTTCTATTTTACTCTAAATATTGAACAATATTTTATCTTTTTTAATTGGATTATATTATTAGCTTATAATCTTCATATTGCTCGACTATAGAACCTAGTTGTAAACCCAAATTTAGGCTTCAAATCTACTGAATTTTTTACTCTCGATCATTCCTTTCTTTACTTTTTTATGAAATTATTCATCAATTTACTAATTTTTTATGAATTTCGAATTTTCCAATCTTAAATTTTTAATATTTTAATGAATTTTTCATCAATTTACTATTTTTTTATGAAAATTTGAAATTTTTTACTCTCGATCATTCTTTTCTTCACTTCACAAATTTTCATCAATTTACAAATTTTTTTAATAAATTTCGAATGTTTCAATCTTAAATTTTCGATATTTTTATGAAATTTACTTCAATTTACTAATTCTTTTATAAATTTCAAAATTTTCAATCTTAAATTTTCGATATTTTTGTGAAATTTTCATCAATTTACTAATTTTTTTATAAATTTCAAATTTTCCAATCTTAAATTTTCGATATTTTAATAAAATTTTCATCAATTTACTAATTCTTTAATGAAAATTTAGAATTTTTCACTCTCCATCATTCTTTTCTTCACTTTTATATGAAATTTTCATCAATTTACTAGTTATTTTTCAAATTTCAAATTTTCCAAGCTTAAATTTCCTACGTTTTTATGAAATTTTCACCAATTTACAATTTTTTTTATAAATTTCAAATTTTCCAATCTTAAATTATCGATATTTTTATGAAATGTGCATCAATTTACTAATTCTTTTATGAAAGTTTGAAATTTTTCACTCTCAAATATTGAACAATATTTTATCTTTTTTAATTGGATTATATTATTAGCTTATAACCTTCATATTGCTCGACTATATAGCCTAGTTGTAAACCCAAATTTAGGCTTCAAATCTACTGAATATAGCAATAGTAAATACAAAAGGTAAGTACTATTTTTTATAACTAATTTATTCCTATTAATAATACTAATCCTCCATTAAAACCGGTATCGATTTAACTCGAATCACCACGGGTAACCCGACAAAACTCCGGTTACCGGAGTTACCGAATGACACGGGTCAATCATTCGTCGAAATGATTATTTAACGTGTGCGCGGTGAACATATTTTTTTTTCTAATTTTTTTTCCCAACCAGTTCGCTTACAATTTTTTTTTCCATCCGCGAAATTTACTCGTTTTTGAATTGAAACCATGACGGAGGAAACCGATCCGAATTCGAGCAAGAAATGCGAAGAAGACGAGACTGCAGATTTCGTACAAAAGCAAGTAGGTGTAATTTAATCATCTCGATGTACAGGCGATTATAATGTACGCAATTTCCACCAGATACAAGAGAGCAACAAGAAACTCGACAAGCTAATATTCGAAGGCGACCTCCACCTGAAAACCGTCTCCAAAGCCAACGAAATCCGCGTGAAACAACAACACCTGGTGAACACCGAAACCAGATCTCGAGTCGCCTCCCAACACGAATCCCAAGCCTCCGAAGCCGAGCGAAAATTCACCGAAATCATCACCAAATGGACCGACCTGGAGCGCCTAAACGATCCCCTCCGAATCCACGAAGCCATCTCCGAGCAGAAGAAACAATGCGACCAACTCCTGCGCAAGAAGGACCAATTCATCGAGCTGGTGCAGAAGGAGGTGTACAAAGCCCACAAGCAATTCGATAAAGGATTGGACCAGCAAACGGAGGACCTGGTGGTCCTCTCGGAGAGGACCTACGAGCAGATAAAGGCCCTCAGGGGGGCCTTCGAGCGGCATTTCCTCGCCGTGCAGGGGGCGGTGGAGGGCGAGCAGAAGAAGTACCTGGCGAGGCGGTACGCGCTGTGGGAGCGGCTGTACGAGGAGTGCGGGAGATTGGCGGTGGATATCGTGGAGGAGCGGGTGAGTTTGAGGGACGGTTTGTTTGCGGAGCTGGCGGGGGTGGAGACGGGGTGTCACGAGGAGATTCGGGCGAGGTCGGACGAGATGGAGTTGGAGGCGCAGAAGGTGAGGTTGGCGTTGCAGAATTTGAAGCCTTTGTTGGCTACCAATTCGGAGAAGTTGGAGTATAATACGATTGTGTTGGAGAATCGGCAGGAGGAGAATCGGTATGTTAGAGGTGAGGATGGGGTTTGGGTGTTTTTTTTTTT
This sequence comes from Phyllotreta striolata, assembly GCA_918026865.1. Taxonomy (NCBI): domain Eukaryota; kingdom Metazoa; phylum Arthropoda; class Insecta; order Coleoptera; family Chrysomelidae; genus Phyllotreta; species Phyllotreta striolata. The sequence continues at coordinate 9,180,461 of OU900097.1, read as the reverse complement.
GGGGTGGGGATATGTGCAAGGGGTTTTGGTTGAAGGGTGGTTTGATTTGTTGTTTCGTTGGTTTCGAGATTGGAAGGTTCAAATTTTTTTTTGGTTAAATTTAATGTGTTTTTCGCTGTTTTTTTTTTTCGCTGAAATTTTTCACTCGAGTTCATTCATTTCTTGACTTTTTTATGAAATTTTCATCAATTTACTAATTATTTTTCAAATTTCGAATTTTCCAAGCTTACATTTCCTATTTTTTTTATGAAAATTTCATCAATTTACTCATTTTTTATGAAAATTTGAAATTTTTCACTCTCCTTCATTCATTTCTTTACTTTTTTTATGAAATTTTTCATCAATTTACTAATTTTTTTATAAATTTCGAATTTTCCAAGCTTACATTTCCTATTTTTTTATGAAAATTTCATCAATTTACTCATTTTTTATGAAAATTTGAAATTTTTCACTCTCCTTCATTCATTTCTTTACTTTTTTTATGAAATTTTTCATCAATTTACTAATTTTTTTATAAATTTCAAATTTTTCAATCTTAAATTTTTGATATTTTTATGAAATTTTCATCAATTTACTAATTCTTTTATGAAAATTTGAAATTTTTCACTCTCCTTCATTCATTTCTTCACTTTTTTTATGAAATTTTCATCAATTTACTAATTTTTTTTATAAATTTCGAATTTTCCAATCTTAAATTTTCGATATTTTTATGAATTTTTCATCAATTTACAATTTTTTTTATGAAAATTTGAAATTTTTTACTCTCGATCATTCTTTTCTTCACTTCACAAATTTTCATCAATTTACAAATTTTTTTAATAAATTTCGAATGTTTCAAACTTAAATTTTCGATATTTTTATGAAATTTACTTCAATTTACTAATTCTTTTATAAATTTCAAATTTTTCAATCTTAAATTTTTTATATTTTTATGAAATTTTCATCAATTTACTCATTTTTTATGAAAATTTGAAATTTTTCACTCTCCTTCATTCATTTCTTTACTTTTTTTATGAAATTTTTCATCAATTTACTAATTTTTTTATAAATTTCGAATTTTCCAATCTTAAATTTTTAATATTTTAATGAATTTTTCATCAATTTACTATTTTTTTATGAAAATTTGAAATTTTTTACTCTCGATCATTCTTTTCTTCACTTCACAAATTTCGAATGTTTCAATCTTAAATTTTCAATATTTTTATGAAATTTTTCATCAAATTACTAATTCTTTTATAAAAATTTGAAATTTTTTCCTCTCCTTCACTTTTTTTCATAAAATTCGCATTAATTTGCTAATTTTCTCAAGAAAATTTCAACTTGTTAAAACCATTACTAAAAAATTTCCTACCCGAAATATACAAAAAAAACACTCAAATCATTTAAAAAATTGCACATAATCCGATCATCATTAACAACAAAAAATTACCTACTAAAATCAAATCTTCCCAACAAAGGCGAACTCAAAAAAAACATCGTACAAACCCAACTGAAAAACGCCCAATTGCGCAAGGACCTTCAAGAGCTTCGAAACGATTTAGGCACGAAAATAAAACAACACCAAACGAAATTAGAACAAATCAAAAAAGACATATTAAGCATCGAAACCAAAGCGGACAATTTCGCCACGAAAAACGACAAAATCTTCCACGAAATATGGGCATTAAACCGGGAAGAAGTCACCAAACTCATTGGCGATATATTTTCAATCGATAAAATGTTACACCAACAACAATTAGGTATTCAATTATACAATTCATTAGAACAAATTTTGATGGTTTTTGTTCACCGTAGGACTCCATTGGGAACAACCTTACATTTACCAATTGGATATTCAGAAGCTCCCGAGCTACCACAGGGCTATACTGAAAATTCAACACCAAGAAAACCCTTCTAGCAAACACATTTCTTTAGCTAAATTGAATCGAAGTTCGCACAATATCGAAGAAAAAACCGCCGATAGCGTCGAAACTATACTCAACACCAACAAATACAACAACTTAATAAAGTTTGTACAACTTGTATCTTATTTATCTTATTTATATCTAATTTTTGTAGAAAAATTTTGACGATTGTGGCCGATAAAGGTGGATTTTTATCGGAGGCTTGGTTGAGGCGGATAATTCCAGGTTATAGCAAAAACAACAGATCTTTGGTCACGTTGGAATCGATATTTCAAACGTTCGATATACAATCTCCCGACGATATCGATAAATTGATCAATTATTTCCTGCCCTACTGCTACTGCTTGAAATGCGCCCCTGAATGTTTGTATACAGTTTTTTTTTATATGAGGTATTTCATTGGTAAAATGTACAAAAACTAGTTTCCAGCAGAAATCCTTTGTATGTTTACCAATGATTTACCTACAGATCGATAGTAATAACTGGAGAAGTGAAGAAACCATGCGCAAAATCGACTCACTTTATGATATTTTTATGAATTTTTCATCAATTTACTAATTTTTTATAAATTTCGAATTTTCCAATCTTAAATTTTTGATATTTTTATAAAATTTTCATCAATTTACTAATTTTTTTATAAATTTCTAATTTTTCAATTTTAAATTTTCGATATTTTAATGAAATTTTCATCAATTTACTAATTCTTTAATGAAAATTTGGAATTTTTCACTCTCCATCATTCTTTTCTTCACTTTTATATGAAATTTTCATCAATTTACTAATTTTTTTATAAATTTCAAATTTTTCAATCTTAAATTTTCGATATTTTAATGAAATTTTCATCAATTTACTAATTTTTTTATAAATTTCTAATTTTTCAATCTTAAATTTTCGATATTTTAATGAAATTTTCATCAATTTACTAATTCTTTAATGAAAATTTGGAATTTTTCACTCTCCATCATTCTTTTCTTCACTTTTATATGAAATTTTCATCAATTTACTAATTTTTTTATAAATTTCAAATTTTTCAATCTTAGATTTTTGATATTTTTATGAAATTTTCATCAATTTACTCATTTTTTATGAAAATTTGAATTTTTTTACTCTCGATCATTCTTTTCTTCACTTTTATATGAAATTTTCATCAATTTACTAGTTATTTTTCAAACATCACATTTTCCAAGCTTAAATTTCCTACGTTTTTATGAAATTTTCACCAATTTACAAATTTTTTTATAAATTTCAAATTTTCCAAACTTAAATTTTCGATATTTTAATGAAATTTTCATCAATTTACTCATTTTTTATGAAAATTTGAATTTTTTTACTCTCGATCATTCTTTTCTTCACTTTTATATGAAACTTTCATCAATTTACTAGTTATTTTTCAAATTTCAAATTTTCCAAGCTTAAATTTCCTTCGTTTTTATGAAATTTTCTCCAATTTACAAATTTATTTATAAATTTCAAATTTTCCAATCTTAAATTATCGATATTTTAATGAAATTTTCATCAATTTACTCATTTTTTATGAAAATTTGAATTTTTTTACTCTCCTTCATTCATTTCTTCACTTTTTTATGAAATTCTCACCAATTTACTAATTTTTTTTATAAATTTAAAATTTTCCAATCTTAAATTTTCTACATTTTAATCAAATTTGCATCAATTTATTATTTTATATGAGGCATTTCATTGGTAAAATGTACAAAAACTAGTTTCCAACAGAAATCCCTTGTACGTTTACCAATAATCTACCTACAGATCGACTCAAATAGCCAGAGAAGTAAAAAAACCACTCACAAAACGACTCACTTTACACCATTTCAGACGTAACGCAGGAATCGAAATCGTCAAGACTAAGCAAATACAGCGAAAGCATCAGAAACGTCGACCAGGAAATCTCCTACTTCACCATGTTCAAAGCGGTAATAAACGACATGGAACTCTCCTCTGAAGACTACGACGACGCCATCTTAGAGGTTACCAAATTCACCCACCATCTCACCAGCAATCAGCAATTTACCAATCCCCATTTCCAGCTGGTGGACTCCTCCATATCGGACAAAACCTCCATCGAGTCCGCCGTCAGCCGATTGCAGCTCTCCGTCGAGCGAGTGTCCCGCTACGAGGAGATCGAGCGGAAGTTCAAGAAGCAGGAGAGCACCAGCGAGAAGAAGTTCACCTGCAAATTCCACCACAACCTCGTCATGAGCTCGGTGTACGTGATGCCCGCCGTCGAGAACATGATCCGATCGCACTTTCGCAACATCGGCGAGATACCCACGAATAGAGAGCGATTGAGCCGGAAGAGGCTCACGATTTCCCGTCTGATCGACGACGATGAGGTTAGAGACGCCTGGGCGATGTTTAGAGGCTCTTTCGCCGCAGAGCAGGCGAGGATTTGGAGGGGTTTCGAGGCGGCAGTGAAGAAGTATCACTCGGTTTTGACCAAACGAAAGGTTCTAACTGATGAAGTGGTTAAATTGAGAGAGGAGAATCGGAGATTGAAGGAGCTGTTGCCGTTGTATTTGGAACATTACAAATCGATGCCGAGGGTTTGCACGTTCGTGCATCAAACTCGTTTAAAATAGATTGTATCTTTTTAGGGGAATAAAGTAAATTTAAATACGCCTCGAATTCATTGGAGTCGATTTGGTTGTAACAATCAGTAACTTAACCGCACGTTTTAATCTTTGCAGAGCCTGTGTTAACCAGTAGCAACAAGAATTCACCAGCAAACAAAAAACACCCAATTTTCGATACGAAACCTCAATCTACCACAGAAACCAACAACAATCTCTCACCCGAACAAGAAGAAACCGATTTATTCGAAGAAACCGCCAGCACTCCCAGCCTATCCAGCCAAGACAACAAAGTCCACCTGAAACGAGCCTCGACCATCGAAAAATCCGGTAAAAACCCCACCCCAATTCCCACCTTCCACCAACCTTCCAAACTCTCCAGGTCACGCGCCGCCTCCGCCCTTGGACCTCTCCAAGATGAAGCTGGAAATCCACAGGATCAACGAGCTGGACCGCGTCCACAACATGCCGATGGGCCGGAACTTCTTCGGGCCCTTTCTGCGCTCGCACCGAAAGTCCTATCTCAGGGACAGAGACAACGCCCCGGGGCCCTCGAACGCGCCCCCGAAGCGCCGCAAGAGGGCGCGCATCGACGACGAGACGAGCCCCTTGAACGAGATGAAATCGATGACGAACTGCATCGTGGAGAACACGCTCAACCGGCTGGACGTGGACGAGGCGAAGCCCGATAAAGACGATGTGATTGAGTTCAATGTGCCCGAGGAGGAACCCGCTGTGGAGTCTACGAAGGACTTCAACGCTGTGCCCATCGAGGAGTCTACGAAGGATGTTTGTATGGACGTCGAGGCGACATCTGGTAGACTTGTAACTTGAGTTATTCGCTAACCCCGTTAATAAGGTTTGTCTTGAAGGGTGTGCGATGGAGGTTCCCTATGGGAGTCTTTCGGATCGTTGTGTATCGATGGATGGATCTGGGATCGATAATTTCGGCAGCGAACCGGTTTCGGACGACTTGGACGGGTTCTCGACGGTCCGGTTGGGTTCGGGGACCGATCGGTTCTTCGAGGAGTTGGTGGATTTGGACGGAGATCAAAGTACCATCGCTCAGGCCAGTAGGGAGGCTATAATCGACGCGAATTCCGTGCAGGATTTGCTGGAGGACTTCGAGAGTGGCACGTCGGTGGACGAATTGGACGGGTTCGATATCGTTAATTTGGGTAACGTGATATTGGTCGGGATGCATTCGATGGATAGCGATCGGTTCGGTAATTATCGCGGTGGAGTTCGGAGCTGTTCGATTGCTAGAACGTTGTGCTGTTTTAGAGCACGAGCAAAACAATAATTTTCCTAGTTGGTTGCTGCAGATTTTAGGCACTGCTGTGCCTTTGACTGAGCTGCCCGAGGACGCTTTGGAGGAGCCTCACTATTATTGCCAAGGAGACGGATTAGGTACTGTACTATACAAAATAAAGGACATTCGCGCTCGCTAGGCAATGATGTCATTAATTTCCACGCAGTTCAAAATGTCCCTAGTGTCAATGTTAATTCTCCCATTTGACTAGGGGAATTTAACGATGCCTAGTTGAAAGTCGAAAGCGATGTTGTCATGCATTTAGTATCAACATTCGCAATATTTAGCGGCGCTTTGTAGTTGACACTTTGACAGATTATGATTACAATTTGTTGTTTTTGCGCGATTTTTGTGTATTTTTTCAAGTTTACGAGTAGGTTTTGTGTTTTTCGTTCGTTCTAGATAGTTTTTCTTGCGGTTTATGTACATTTATCGACTGTTTCTCCCGCGATTTTCGGTGTTTTTTCGATCTATTTTGAGAGGGAACGGGACGATGGAGGCCCTTTTTCCCGATTAATTCCCGATCAATATTTTCGATAGTTCGGCACAATGAAATTTATAGGTTATGTTAAACTTACGAATAGTTTATTTAAATGTATATTTCTGTTTTATAGGGTTGTGAATCGTTGCAAATAAACACCTCTCCCGTCAATCGGATTGCAACCTAACGCATTTCTTCTTTTTAATTTCTAAACAATGAAAGTAAACATAACCTCAAATTAAACATATCTGTCACATCAAGATTTTAATTTCAACCCGGCAACGTTGCAACATGTTGGCTCGTGACGTCATCGCCTAGCGAGCGCGAATGTCCTTTAACCTCTAATCAAATATGTAATAATTTTATCGATTTAAGGTGTACACCCGTCCGTAATTACCGTAAACATCAACGATGAATTATCGTCGGAATCGTCGAACGATCCCAACACGACGGATTTTGCGGAAATCGATCCGGGAATGTCCTCTCAGGACATGTCCTCGTTGCCGGAGGATCCTTTGGATATTATAACGGACGTGAGGGAACCTTTGAATGGAATTAGAGCTCGTCGATTGTCCAATCCCACGTTGAATTTCGATTCGAATTCCTCCGATGTGGATATTCAAACGAGCAAAAGTTGTTGACTCGTTTCAATTCAATTCGAAAACTTAATTGAAAATAAAAATAATTATGTACATGATAAATGGTTTATTGTTGTTGTTATTTATTACACAAGCACGTTTGTAATTCCACGATGAGTGTGTGGGAATCTTAAACAAAACGAAAATTATATTAGTACAAGTGAAAATCAGTTTTAAAAGATAGTTTTAAAATAAGATTTAATCAGACTTATGGCATGTTTTTCTGCATAAACATATAAGAGTGGTGCATGCAAATCATCATGTTTGAGGAAACTATTTTATTTTCTAGTTGAAAATAACACAAGACATAGAGTTAGATACTTACAAACTTAATCAAAACCCCCAAAACATCTGTTGATATGATAAATTGGTACATCATTTAGTGAGGAAGGCTCTTCTCCAACAGCTTTACCTTAAAAAAATAATACATTTAATAACTAATTTAAGAGTAATTAACTGATTAGTAAAATAAATTAACGTCAGCTAGGAGCGAAAGACAAAAATACAGTGTAATCATAAAAGATCATCTGAACTATGCAAATCATCATTTAAATGGTTTTATTTTTATGTCTATTAATAAATAAATGATTAATATACCTCATTTTATCTTAGAACATCAAGTGTCTGCATAACTGGAAGATTTAGACCAGGTAGGCTCATCTTTAACAGCTTTATCTAAAAAAATATTGCATTTAATTACAAATATAAAACTAATTGATTGTTTAGTAAATTGTTATTAATTTCAGCTAGGAGCGAAAGACAAAAAATACAGTGTAATCACAATATTTCATCTGAACTATGCAAATCATCACAAATTCTATTAATATTTCTAATTAGTAATTTATTATTAACCATACCTTATAATCTTTTTTCAAGCTATCGCCCTTCTTCAACTGAAAAAGTAAAACAAAGAATTAGAAAATTTACTTAAAATTAATCAAATATTGAATAAATTAGACTAAACGTCAGTTGGTAGTGCATGTTTATGAAATCATTAGATTCATATCTTGGTGATTAATTTTATCATCATAAAGAATATACCTTTATACAGTCATTGCTTTAGTTATTTTTATAACAATGATCAGAGATTTTTATTTAATTTATTACGAAAAAAAATGCATACCTTGTAGAATTATTTCCAACAGTCCATAGAGAGAATACACACAAGCAAATGGCACCTAAAAATAAAACCAAAATTAGTTATTACACTTTCAAGAAAACATTTTACATTATAATTAACATTTCCAAAATCAATAAAATAACAAAATTTCGGAAAAAACAAGTCAGTTGGTAGTGCATGTTTATGAAATCATTAGATTCATATCTTGGTGATTAATTTTATCATCATTTAACTCATCTGTAACAACAAATTAAACACACAAACATAAATTCATACCTTTCATATCGGCTTCGAAGCTTTACATTGTACAAAAATCCTAGGAACATCGACATTCTCCTTCTTATTGATAGTCCTTCTGTGAACATAGGTATTAGAGACCACTCGAAAACCGGATTGTTCCAGCAGAGATCCCAAATACTCCGTTGAAAAATAATAAGCCCTCGTTCCGTCCTGTCTCATATAGAAATTCTCCGATATCTTATGCCCCGCTTTGAATCTCAATTGAGCCATATCGTACAACCCGTAGTCTCTAAACAAGAGCACCCCGCCGGGTTTGAGCAACTCGAAAACGTTCCGGAGCGTTTGCGCGAATCTCTCCGGATGGATAGCGGAGAGCACGAAAATTAGAGTGGATACATCCACGCTATTTTCCTTCAAAATTGCGAACACTTCTTTCGAGGTTATGTCGCATTGGAACACGTGCATACGCCCCGGGTTGTATTTCGGATTGCTTTTGGCGATTTCCACCGCGGTGGAGGACAAATCGCAGGCGAGAATCTTAAAATTCGGATTCTCCTCCGATAAAGGGTAGATGAAATTGCCCACGCCGCAGCCGATTTCGAACAGGATCCTCTCCGTGTTGTTCGAATTCGAATCCAACAAGTCTTCGAACTCGCGGGTGGTCCAATGGCGGTCTTTGAAGAATCTGGTCTCGTTGCGTTTGTAGAACAAGTCCCAATGCTTTTTGGCGTTGCGCTCGAGCATCGCGGCCTGGTAGTCGCTCACTTTCCGGGCGTTTTGTCGCTCGAGGCGCTCCGCGTCGGAGGCCGATAAGGTTTTCGTTTCTCGCGAAACGGCATCTTCGGCCATAAAAATACTGTTGGAAATCGATTCGTTTTAGCGGATTGCACGTAAGAAGATGAACGAATAAAGTAAATGTAGAAAGATGACTAGAGAAATTGTAGATAAAAGTTTACTTACTCGTAGATGATTAGGTGCTTCCCGTTTGAATGCAGAATGGAAAATGAAACATCATGTCAATTAGTTTTGAATTTCTTCATCATAGGTGGCGCCATAGAGAAAGAAAGATGTCTATGGTCTTTTATTTTGCCTATGGTTAGCTGCAAGTACAACTGTCATCTAGGCCTAAACTTTGTGGTCGTCTAGTTACTGTGGCTGCATACAGACAAAGGAAGAACCCAATGATCAATGGATATGAAAAATTGTTTATTTAATTCATGTAATTTAGGGGTAAATAAATAAATGAAATTAGTGTAATGAAATAAGTAATGTCGTGAAGTTATATTTGAGAAAGTAGTTACAATAGAATGTCCCTGAAAAAATTAATATTGTGAAAATTGATTTAATATGAACAATTTCGTGTAAACTAGGATATTAGTCAAAAAATGTTCATACTAAAAAATTAGTAAATTATGTAATGTAAATCATATTTTCGAAATTTGTTCAAAACCAATCAATTTAGATTTTATTAGATCAAATCAATGAGCTGCCCGTATATTAATTAATTAATATTATATTAAATTTGAATAATAATTAACAATACAATTTGTTGAAAGTCATGTACAAATTTCGGCAATTTGATTGTAACAAGTCGTTAACTAACCATCCAAAAAATGACGATATATAATTTTTCAACACTTATTTAAAATTTATAGTTCCAATACAATTATAATTAAACAACAAAAATACAAAAAATATAAAATATTAAAAATATACATTAACTTTCTTAATACCTAAAAATTATCACATACATTTTATATATAACAATATATACTTTTTCTTGATTATCTCCAACACTCATAATTATGTAAGGTTAATCGAAATCATTTTGATAAGTACTTTTCTTTAAATAAAGACTATATATGTTAATAGAATATAAATCGAACTATATATGTGTATAGCATTTTCCGAGAGGGGCTCAACAATATTCTACAAATATTCCTTTTGATTACAAATTACTCGTACTATATTAATTATATTGCATTGATTGCTTAAAATCCAAGGTGCTATTAAATCAACTCCGAATTTCAGATAATTTGATTGTAAACCGGTTACTTTCTACAACATTTCGAAAAGCTACCTTAAATTTTAAAAATAAAGGCAGATACACCAACATTTACTTTACACTCTCATTCTTCCACATTCCCCTAAAACACGACCACCAGTTTACAAAATCTCATTACAATTACAGGGTGACCCAAACCAAAACTTGAATATTTCAAACTAAACATTAAGATTCCCCTTTTGTAGTTTCCATTAAAAGAAAAAAAAAAGCATCGAAACACTCTGTTTATAAAAAATTGCAGGTGTCTACATTCTAGCTCGAAATAATCCTAAATGAAAAAAAATAGCAACAACTCGATAAGATACAATAATTGAAAATTGCAATACAGTGTGGTCGAAAATACGTGGGAATGTGAGGAAAATCATTTCAAAACGGTTCAAAATAATCAAACAATCAAAGTGAGTTGAGAACTTTAAACCGGCCACACTGTATACCTAAACAGAGCATTTATACGAAGTCAAATTGCATACATTATTTTTACCCTGCTTAGCTTGTAAAATTTCCGTGTATGTTTGTACAAAAACAAAAATGCCGTTATAACAGTGCATATTATCCGACTAAGTAAATAGTTTTTAAAGAAAATAGACCTCATCAAAAAATCTCGCATCTCATCGAACCGGTTCTAGCATTCCTTCAACGCCGTTCAATCGACCATCTATTTACATTCCAGTTACCGAATAAACATCTCGCCTTTCATCGTTTTAACAAACTCATTTCTCCGGCGCTCTTTAAGCTCTTTAAGTCATACTCTCGGCGTACAAGCTCAATACCCTATAGATCAATTCGTACTGTTCGACCGTTTGGACCATTCCGCCCCTGTTCATTCTCAACGAGCACAAAATGCCCAACACGTCGACGTTGCCGCTCTCTCTCAACTGCTGGATGCCGTTGAGGATCGCCAGGAAACAGCCGGTCCTGCCTATTCCGGCGCTGCAATGCACCACCACGGGGGCCTTCAGGTTTTCTATGGACTTTCGACGGGCTTCGGGCGTACCTAAACAACACAAAAATATAATCCGATAGAGTCGTTTTTTTTTGTTTTGGTAATTTCCGCGCAATTCGAAATGTCCCTAGTGCCTAGTTGTTAGTTCTGTTCATTTGTTAATTTTGTGACTTTAGGGGCGATTTTTGACTGTTTCTGGAGTGTCCTAAATAATTCTGGACGGTTCTAAATGATTCTGGAGCGTTCTAAATGATTCTAGAGCATTTTAAATGATTCTGGTGGCTTTTTAAATGATTATACGGAGCGTTCTAAATGGTTCTGAATGGTTTTAAATGATTCTAGAGCGTTTTAAATGACTATAGGGAGCGTTCTAAATGGTTCTGAAGCGTTTTAGATGGTTCTAGACAGTTCTAAATGATTCTGGAGACTTTTTAAATGATTATACGGAGCGTTCTAAATGGTTCTGAATGGTTTTAAATGATTTTGGAGCGTTTTAAATGATTCTGGGGCGTTCTAAATGATTCTAGAGCATTTTAAATGATTCTGGGGGCTTTTTAAATGATTATACGGAGCGTTCTAAATGGTTCTGAATGGTTTTAAATGATTCTAGAGCGTTTTAAATGACTATAGGGAGCGTTCTAAATGGTTCTGAAGCGTTTTAGATGGTTCTAGACAGTTCTAAATGATTCTGGAGACTTTTTAAATGATTATACGGAGCGTTCTAAATGGTTCTGAAACGTTTTAAATGATTCTGAAGCGTTCTAAATGATTCTAGAGCGTTTTAAATGACTATAGGGAACGATCTAAATGGTTCTGAAGCGTTTTAGATGGTTCTAGACAGTTCTAAATGATTCTGGAGCATTCTAAATGATTCTAGAGCGTTTTAAATGATTATCAAGCGTTTTAAATGACTATACGGAGCATTTAAATGGTTCTGAAGCGCTTTAAATGGTTCTAGATAGGTCTAAATGATTCTGGAGCGTTCTAAACGATTCTACAGCGTTTTAAATGACTACATGGGGCGTTCTAAATGGTTCTGAAGCGCTTTAAATGGTTCTAGACAGTTCTAAATGATTCTGCAGCGTTTTATAAATTTCTATGGATCATCCTAAACGGTTCTAGATAGTTCAAATTGATGGTGGAATGTTCTAAACTGTTCTAATTGATCCAGTAAATAAATCTCTAAATAAATATACCTTTTAGAACCAGCATGGTGTCCTTTTTGGTCATTATGCTATCGGAGCTGTCGCTCCAGCTTTTCGCTTTGAGATCACTTTTGAAATTTGTACTGTGCGATAGAGATTCGTCGGTCGATCGTTTCGATATGTTCGGCTTATTGTCGGACTTGCGCTTCGCGTGCATCTTGTCCAATACGTCGAGGGCCATTTCGAGCACCTGCTTCGGACAGGTCATCTTGTGATCGGGCCAATTCGACACCCAATAGTGATAGATCACGCGCGGATCGGAGTCCGATCGTTTCACTTTTAGCTGTCTCACGGTGCATTCCTTCAACTTGATTTCACTCACATATGTGATCCTAGAGGAAGAAAAATTATCGTAAATTCGTATTCTCTTCGATTAGCGGTTTGATTCGCGTACCGGTAGTTCCCGAAGGTGACTTCGTCGCGTTCCTCGAACCGGTGGATCTCCTCCTCGTATTGTTGAGTATTATATTTCATATCGAACGTGAATTTGTCGCGAACTTTCGTCGTTTTGACGTAGTGAAAAGACCGCTCCGCGTTGTCGTCTTTCTTGCCCAAGGGGAAGTACAGGTCGCATTTGCTGGATCCCTTTTCGACGAGGCCGGTCAACATCACTATGCATTTGCACTGCAACAATCGTTAGTTAATAAGTAATGCGAGAGCGGGATAGGTTTACTTACGTTAGTGGTCCACACCATTTCCCAAAAATCCTTGCAAGTGTGGGCCATCGGGCCTTGGGTCGCTATGTAGACGGTTTCCGTGTAATCGGGACCCTGAAAGAGTCGAGTTCGAATTTGTTCGTAAACGAATGGAGAGGAGTACGATGTATGATATACGGTTTATTAACTGGATATGTGAATAGAAATAAGTCATTAGAACTCGAAGCAGTTTTTAGTTGCTGAAAATATTCGATATTTTAGGAGATGTAGCCATTTTAAATTTAAAAGTTTGACAAGTGACGTTTGCTGTCATTAACCAATCACAAAACGAAAAAATTAGAATAGACACACAAACTCATATACATATAAATATATTTATATGCAAAGAGCTTGAAATATATATTTCTTTAATTAATCTGAAATTTATATTTCAAGCTCTTTGTTTATATGTACTTATATGCACAAACTCCATTTTGTTCAGAGTAAGAAGACAGTTGACAATGTCGATAAAAACGATTTCTACCAATCTACCATCAATTCTTAATGTGATTGGTTAAAAATGACATGTGACATATTTCAAACTTGAAAAATTAATTGTGGCCTTAATAAAAAACGGAAAAAAATTAATAATTTCACCAATGACTACATAAAAATACGTAGTTTTATATAAAAAATTGAAAAAAAGTCGTACTCCTTTCCATTATATAGAAAAAGGAAACTTACTTTTATATAATTGGCGTGGATGTATTGCTGCGATCCAGGTAAATGCACTCGACTATACTCGTTCGGAAACACTTCTTTGTATCTATTCAAACTCTGGCTACCCGATACGCAACATTTGTTTTGTATATTCAAAGGCACCTGCCAGAATTCCTGTTGTATCACACGAGCATCCTAAAACCCCACTCATTAGTACTAAATCGTACATACAAAACACACTTTCAAACCTGACAGATCCTCTTCAAATCATCGACAGACAGCGTGTTGGTGGCAGTCTGCAGGTACTGCATCGTCTCCACGTGCAGCACGAAATCCTCGGAGAATATGTGGGTCAGATCGAGATCGGTCTGGCGCGGATAGCACGCCCTCCTGATCTCCCTGCCGCGCTTCGAAGCCTCCTCCGGCTCCTTGGGGGCGCCGTTGTGGCAGAACACGCACGGCGGCACGTACAGGTTCTCGTTCGACAGCGATTTCCGCCGCGAATTGGCGCAACACCGGCACCGCTTCGTCACCGGACAGTCCACCGTGCACCTGCGGATGTTGTTCGGGCGATTCTCGTCGATCGTACAGTTCACGCAGGCCTCCTGCGACGATTTCCGGTGTTCCTTCGGCTCCGTTTTGTGCGATTTCGAGCACGTGCAGGCGTCGAGCTTCGACAGGTCCAAGTTTGAGACGCTTTTGGCGGTGACTAGTCGATTGGCCGGCTTCGACTCGGATATGGTGGGGTTCGATCCGAGATCGATCGTAAGGCTGACGTTCGATCCGCGGCGCTCTAACAAGCCCTTTTTGAGGCGCGCGGGGGCCGCGACGGGGCCTTCGGACGTGAAGTCGTGCAGCGATTTGATCTCGGGTAGGGTTTTGAGCGTTTGCGAGCCGGATATGCTGTTGTTCGATGCGAATTTCTTGAGGTTCGAATTGAAGGTAGGGGCGAGGTTGGCCTTTTGCAGGCTGGGCAGGCTGCCCAGGTCGGCGGCGGGTTGGGTTTTGGGGTGCTTCTTGGGGGTGTTGGGCATGGAGAAGACGTCGCGGGATAGGTCGAGGGTGGAGGATTGCGAGGGGGGGTCCGAGTCGAGGCTGACGGCTTTGAGTTTCTTCGATAGCGTGGGGGTTTTGGGGGATTGTACGATGAGAACGGGCTGTTGGGCTGCGTCGAGCGTTTGGGCTGATAGGTCTAAAGTGGGGAAGTTGCGTTCTTTGTGCGGCTGGGGCGATAATTCTTCCATGTTTGTGGGATTATTCGTGATTACCTGGAACATATTATATAGAGCTTTATTTGGGTTATATTATAATAACATGTTTATCGATTGGTATCGATTGATTTCGTATCAAACGAAAACATCTTAATCAGATTGTGTACGAATTTATAAACAACAGTATACGGTAGATATCGCAATTGAATAATTTAAAATACAATTACATAAATATTTGTGGGTAATAACTTCATTTTTAAATAAATTCAATCGACAAGGTCATGGGATAAGCCCTACTTGAATGATAATTGCACAATATTTTGCAAAATCGAAGATCTTCAGTTCGAGTAATAAAATCATATGATTAGATGAATTATTTTCTATCGAACGAATGTTTTATTTACATTGCTTCGTTTACATATTGAAATTATATTGGGATTTTCCTCTTATAAACGCACGATTCGATATTTACATAAACACATTCCAAGTAAAAGTCCATCAACAACTTCTTGGAATAATCCATCTTATATTTTAACTAACATTTTAATTACACACATCCATAGGTAACTAGATACTTTTGTTTACACTTTATCTCGACTACTTTACCTAAATTTACTCTATTCTACAATACATCAAAAAACTTTTATTTAGTTTAGATGAAACAGATTCCAAGTACACTAATTAACTACTTTTCGACGAAACCAAGCACAATAACAATTGTTAAATTACCAGCACGTTATTTACAAAAACAAAAACAAGTTCTAATTCGACACATAACCTAAAAATCTCGCCACGGAAACCACAAGTTCTTCACGAACAAAAAAAATTTTTATGTATCAACCGAAAACCGTCTAGCAAGTTTAAAATATCCATTAAAAACACTTACATGTGAAAGACGGGCTATTTTCGAATTGTATATCGTACACCCGAGAGCAATTATTTATTTACTTTTCCAACGAAAACGAACGTCGAGGTCCCGGGAACGCGCATTTCATTGCAACATTTCGCGCGATTGCGATTCCTGCTAGAACCCGTCCTGCGGCGTTCGCGATTTTTCGAAAATCGGGCAAGAAATAGCGGCCATTCTCTAATCGCATTCGCGTAAATCGTAAACAGCTGGTACTAGGTCATTCGTCAATTCCGCCTATGGACCTTCCGATTTTGAATAACCGATCACGTGACCGGCGATCGGCCAATCGGCGATCGCCTTCGCGACGTGTCATTCATGAGATATTCGAAACGTACTACAGACGAGTGATCAATAACACACTTTTGTGAATGAAGTGTCAGAAAAATTATTACACATGCGTTGAAATTTCGAAGGAGCTCGAATAGGGAGAAACATTGTCGCTTATCAATGAACAATCGCTTGTTCATTAATGGAGTGATTAAACGATTGTTATCTATTTGGGCAAATTTATTTTGACTTGACGTTTTATTGCTCTCGCCTACTAAGATCGTTTAATGCGTACGTCGTTGCTCGTTTAATTTTGGTAGATTGTGATTTAAAATACGAATTACGATTAAATTATCTATATTTGTTGATAATGTTGTAGTTGATAAACTCCAACAGACAAAATAAAACTAGTTTCTAGATGAACGGATAGTTGCTGTTGAATGTCCGAATAGTAAGAGGCCGGCGTCGGAAAAGCAGAAACGGTCGTGCCAACGTGTAAATAAATAAAACGTTTTCGAAGAGCGCTTCGGAACGTCAAAATTTGTTTTGAAGTGTCAATTTGTTATTGAAGTGGATAAGTGGAGCTGTCAAAAAACGTGTAAAGGAGGCAGCCGAAAAGTTCGAAACTTCGTTGAATTTTCGTGGAAATGTGAAACGGACGATCGTCCTGGGTGGAAAATAAGAACGATGATCGTGTACTAGCCCGTAGAGCTCCAAAAATGGATTCTTTCACGACGGATTTGGCGATACAGGCGTTTTTGGGTAAGTAGCGTGAGACTGAGAAAATCAAAATAAGGAAAATGTTGATTATAAATTACTAATGACGGTAATTGTTGTCATTTTTTTCGTTCCGTCGGCGAGGAAAAGCGGCATTTCCGGCTTCGCAATCTCCAACAATTCGCATTTAACTACTCAAATTATAGTCCTTAATTCGTGACACAAAATCTAGGTCTTCGCGTTTGATTAGTAAATAAGATTCACACGATTCATAGTTTAATATAATCGAGCGATTCTATGCACAACAAACGGATTATTTTATCGCATATCTCGCGCATGAAGCCGATATCAACAGGTGTTTTATATATAACGATGCGAAATGTTGACAAACTTTTCCATTTCCCTCTGCACCAGGAATAGTTTTATCTCGCCAAATGGAATCTTTAAAGACCGTTTACCTTCTCCCAGAAGGTTATTAATCCGATTCGAAAAACAAGTCCGCGTCGAAGATATTGTTATGTTATAAATAAACGTCGCTATTATCGTGTATATCTCTTCGTTTGCTCTCTGTTTTATTCAACGAAGGTCCAAAGTTGATGATTTAAGAAACATTTCCTGTTTAGAGAACGTACGAAATAAATGCGAAGATATCTAGAGTGTGTGTGTCAATTTTAATGACATGACAATTGTTTTTTTTTTGAATTACAAACGTTTTAATCTAGTAGTATAATAATAATTAATATTCGAAACAATGGTGATTATCCTACTATTAAAACATAAATAAATTACTACATTCCGGTATTTCTATTACGGTTTAAATGTGTAGTAGCGTATTACAATTAGGCAGTTAATTTAATTTTAATGGTATATTTTTATTTGGTGAAACAATAAGTTTTGTATTTTTAGTTATTTTAAATCGTTTTTCGTATGAAATGTAATTATAAATTGCGTTTTGGAATAGAGCGTAGGCGGTATTTTACGAATTTTTCTTTCTATTTTTTTTTTCGCTATACAAGTTCAATCGGACGATGTTTTGGGATATTAAAAATGTTTTTCGAAATCGATAAGGGAACAGTCGTGTTTATTCGATTGATTTATTACCTATTGCGGAGTGTGTACGTTTTGAAAAATTACATAATTTTGAAATATTTCAAGGTTTTTTTTTATACAAAATCAATTACAACATTCGGTTAACCGATTAAACCATTTCACAAACTCCCAAATAAACAATGCGGATAATAATAGATACACCCTGTAAAAACGAAAAAAAAAAAACTGTTAATTTAAATATCAAAATACTCTGTTAATTTTCCCAATGGAAATTTATTATTCACCCCCTTTTTATGCGAAGTCACCGACCCCATAAAATTGCTTTTTCCCTTTCGTAATTCATTTCATCCCATTACCCATTTGCGATAATTGCCGATATATAATGACCAGAGAAATCAGTGAACCGAGAAATGCACCTTTGATCGTTTTGTTGATACACAAAACAATCATGTGATACATATAAATAAACCACCCTTTCGTGCGCTCGAAATGGGGGGGCGGTTAATATTATATAGCAGGTGTGTGAACCCCCTAAACAATTATTTCCTGTCACCTTGATCGTAGAACAATTTTCGAACGGTGTTTATTTTAAATGTTTTTATCGATGATATTTGTTGAATTTATTGAGCATATAGTAGAGTAGATTTAGAGTAGATTCAGAGCAGATTCAGAACAGATTCAGAGTAGATTCAGAGTTGAATCGAGCATAGTAGATTTAGAGTAGATTCAGGGATAAACTTGAGAGTAGATTCAGAGTAGATTTAGGGGTAGTTTTAGAGTAGTTTCAGAGTAGCTTTAGAGTAGATTCGGTACTGAATAGAGGATAGTAGATTCAGGAGTAAACTCAGGGTAGATTCAGATCAGATTTAGAGTAGAGTAGATTTTTTTTTTAAATTCACAATCATAAATTTTGCGCCTTATTTACATTTGAACTTTGCACCTCTATGTAATTTTTTTATAAGAAAATTTCTTTGCATATTAAAATAATTGAAAACTTTGTCGGGATTATAAATGCAAATCTACAGTTTATTTTCTAATCTAGAGAATTCGACCTTTTTATCTGTTTCAATTACGTTAGATAATTAACATTGCGGTATGTGCATAAATAAACACTTTTGTGTTATTAATCTAATTGGACATCTGTTATTCGGATTACCTAGTAGAGAAATATAACGGTTGAAAGATTTTAAATAATGTGCAGCGGAATAAAATGTTATAGTTGTGTTTTAAAACCGGTTTCATATGGTAATAAAATATGCGGGATGTGTTTTAACGATCGTTCGTCTTTGAATGTTCGCTATTTATTTATTTTAGAGGAAACCGATTGAAAAAAATATGTTGCAAAATGCTCGAATTAATCGCAGGTAAGTATAAAGTATTTTTTTATTGAAATTAATCCTCCTCTTCGAGAGCTGGTTTAGAATCCCACGCTTTGTATAAAAAAATAAACGAGACGAAAACATATAATTCCATTCCGACCCACTCATTTTTTTTTTTAATACAAGTTATTTACAGGGTAATGCCTCTTTGAGTTCGAATTATCCTAAAATCGGATTATTTTCGAAACGTGGCAACACCGTCGACTTCGTTTCGCGTACGATATGCCGGAATTTCATTGGTGTAAATTTCGCGTTCCGTGACGTGACATTTCTTTTTGGTCGATTCTCTTCGTTCCGTGTCGCGTGTCGCGGCTTTGACACGTTTGACTTTGACGTTTGTGCGATTTGTGCCATTTCGATTCAATGTAAATATTCCTCTGCTGGATATTTTTTTTTTGTTAATAACAACAATTATCTTTGTAGTAAATCCTGCGAGGCGTTTTTCCACTTCGATATGTTCCTACGACGTTAATTAAATTCGAGTCGTGAGTTGGCAGGCGGACGAAATCGATGAGGAGTTTTTAAGGTTAGAAAATCGATTTTTTTTTCTCTAGTAAATAATTATTTGTTTGTTTTTTTCGTATTAAAAAGTCGTTTCGGCACAACGTAATCGAAACAAACGATTTCTATTTGCGCTTAATTCGCGATATTGACCTTTGCTGTATAATGCAAAGTGACAAAGTAACTGTAAACAAGAAGTGGTGTAGTTTCTTTGTTGAACTCCATAACCCAAACTCGTCTTTGTCATCAATCACAGGAAATTAAGCTAAATTTGTTTAAATTCAATTAACCAAACGTACCAACCAATTTTTAATTTAACTAAAGAGGTCACCGCAGGTCACTCGTACAGCCACACGAACCATACAAATACACCTCGTTTATTTTTTTTTATACACCATGCTTCAATCCAGATCGCAACAGAGATTATATAGGCTATATAGGTGCGACAAAGAAAGAGTGTCATTGCAACTTGTCACTCTGACAACCGTCCTTTTATCAATCTTTCTTTGTTCAACTCACAAAATGTTTAGCGGTCTTGTCACTCTGACAACCGTCATTTTATCAATCTTTCTTTGTTCAACTCACAGAATGTTTAGCGGTCTTGTCACTCTGACAACCGTCATTTTATCAATCTTTCTTTGTTCAACTCACAGAATGTTTTGCGGTCTGAATCGAAGCTATATTTAACGTTTAACTAGCTCAACTAAGGATGTTTCAGGGGAATTTAACGAAAAAAACAAGATGGCCGGCAGGAAATCGGGCGCCAAACACGACGAGCACAGCGTCGAAACGCTAGCAGAAGTCTTCAGATGTTTCATATGCATGGAAAAACTTCGAGACGCCCATTTATGTCCCCACTGTTCGAAGCTCTGCTGCTACGTGTGCATCCGCCGATGGCTCACCGAACAACGTTCCCAATGTCCCCACTGCAGGGCTTCCCTGCACCTGCACGAGCTCGTCAATTGCCGATGGGTCGAGGAGGTCACCCAGCAACTCGACACCCTGCAAACCGTCAATCTCGCCACCGGTCGCAACGAAGACGACAAGGACAAATGCTCGACGCATCTGGAGAAGCTGTCGGTGTACTGTTGGACGTGCAAGTGCTGCATCTGTCACCAGTGCGCCCTGTGGGGCGGCACCCATTCGGGTCACACCTTCAAACCGCTCGACGAGGTGTTCGAACAGCACGTGGCCAAAATCAAGGAGGAGATCGTCCTGTTGCGTCGCAGACTGATGGAATTGATCAGCATCGTGCAAGAGGTTGAGAGAAACGTGGAATCGGTGCGATCGGCCAAAGACGATCGCGTGCTGGAGATCCGGAACGCCGTCAAAGTGATGATAGCCCGCTTGGATTCCCAGTTAAAAACCAAACTACTCACGTTGATGGGACAGAAGGATTCGCTCACGCAGGAGACTGAACAGCTCGAGCATCTGTTGCACGAGATCGAGCACCAGTTGCACGCTTGCACCAGATCGGAGTTGATATCGAAGAGCGCCGACATCTCCGCGATGATACACGGCGTGCGCAAGAAGCCGATGAGCAGTTTCGTGACAGCCCCCGTACCGGCAGATTTCCCCAGCGAAATCGTGCCCCCCTACGATTGTAGCACGTTCATCGTGCACGGGTTCTCGCTGTTGCAACGCAAAGCGGATCCGATCTATTCGACGCCGTTGCACTGCAACGGTCTGTGCTGGCGATTGAAGGTCTATCCCGATGGAAATGGAGTGGTTAGAGGTAACTATCTGTCGGTGTTTCTCGAACTGAGCGCCGGCTATCCGGAGACGTCGAAGTACGAGTACCGAGTTGAAATGGTGCATCAGGCGAGCGTCGATTCGACGAAGAACATCGTGCGAGAGTTTGCATCCGATTTCGAAGTTGGGGAATGTTGGGGCTACAATCGTTTCTTTCGCTTGGACGTGTTGGCGAGCGAGGGGTATTTAAACGAATCGATGGATACGTTGGTGTTGAAGTTTCAAGTGAGAGCTCCCACGTTCTATCAACGTTGCAGGGACCAGCAGTGGTACATCAATCAATTGGAGACCGTCCAGCACCAGTACATCGAGCAAATCAACGAATCGAAGGAATCGTTGGCGGCCGAGATATCGCGCAACGCCATGGCGGCGAGCGTGAGAAGGAAACCCAACGATATAGCGAATTTAGCTCTAGTGAAATCTCTGTTACCTATACGAGACGACTCGCCGTCGACATCTCGCGAGACCATCGATAAACTAGCGAACAAACCGAAGACCACCAGCTCTTCTAAGAGCTCCCCGTGCTCTTGTTCCAAGGCGAAGCCTTCGCACAAGGTCCAGCAGCAGCAGCAGCACTCGCCCCATCGGCTCGGCCTCGGCGTCTCGCTCAGCTCGCCCGATTTGCTGCACACGGCCGTCTCGACGCTGGCGTTGTCGAGCGCCAGCAGCGTCGCCAGCGACAGCGACGCCAGCGAAGCGGAGCAATACGAACCGCCCGAAGCGGCGTTTAACGACGAAAACGACGTCGACGTCGAGACGATGTCGGGCGAGAACGACGTGGAATACGCCGAGCTGTCGATGGCTCAAAGGACGATCGCTAGAGAACCCAGTTCGGCGGATAGTAGCGTGGTGGGAGCCGCAGCTCTGTCGCCTGTTGAGGTCGCGAGCGATTTGGACGAGAGGTTGAGGTTGTTTCGGTTCTGCGAGAGTCCCGTGTTGAATAATTCCAGCGAGGAGGCTTCGGGTGATCTGCTGGTGGATT
The DNA here is from genome assembly GCA_918026865.1 of Phyllotreta striolata. Taxonomy (NCBI): domain Eukaryota; kingdom Metazoa; phylum Arthropoda; class Insecta; order Coleoptera; family Chrysomelidae; genus Phyllotreta; species Phyllotreta striolata. The sequence goes on along the minus strand of OU900097.1, from coordinate 9,157,841 downwards.
CTTCTACTACTAGTTTGTTGCCTAATCGGTTCGATGCTTCTGAATGGGAGTATAGGATGAAGTTGAGGCAACGTGGCAAGCAGAATGGTCGCGATCAATCGGCGGCGGTTTGGAGCGAAACGGTGCCGATTTCGATCACGAAGGAGGCGGTGATGGGGCCGTTGGAGTCGTTCCTGCGGTCGATCAATTGCTTTCCGGAGCAGGATCACGGGAGGCGCGGTGAAGGGGCGACGAGGGAGCGGAGGAAGAGGTCGAAGTTGGCGGCTTCGCCGCCGCCTGTCGGGGATGGGGCGGGTGCGGAGGCGGGTTGTTCGTCGGCGTTCAGTTGGACGCCGTCGTTGTTGAACCAGAGGAGGCCGGCGAAGCCGCCGAGGGCGCCCTCTAACGACGGGTCGACGCCCGAAAGGGAGGATCGTAAGGCTGGGATTCACCGGCATTCTTCTTGAAGTGTTTGTTCGAAAGGGGGTGTTTGATTTTTCGTTTGGTTTGAGTGGGCGAAATTAAAGTGGTCCGCGAAAGTTGAGGAAGGTTCGCAAATTTTGCGATTATTTTGAAAGTTGCAGGCTTTTTGGTCGCCAAATTTTCGAATGTTCTTTCATATCTGAGTTGGTTTTTTTTTTGTTCCTAAACGCTACAATTCATACTAAATTTGGCGATCAAAACACCTGCAACTTTTAAATTAACCTTAATATTTGTGAAGTTTCTTAACTTTTGTGGAGCAGTGTATTTTGCGTTGAATAAATTTGGTGCGTTTTTGGGGGGTTTAGTATTATTTTTTTATGTAAGATGTTTATTGAATAAAATTGAAAACGGGCTGCTAATTGGAGCTAGTTGATTTTCTGCTTTTGCTAGTTGCTAGTTAATTTAGGATAATAAAAACTTTTGTTTCCATTAATATTATTAAATCGTCTCTTTTTTTTATTTGATATTTTCTACTTTTCGCTGTGATGTGTCTACTTTTAAGTATATGAAATAAACATTTTCGAAACATTTTTGTGGTTTCTTAATTAATTACCTAAATTAAAACTTTGTTAGATAATATTTTAAAAGAATATTGGAATCTTGATAAGCGTTAAAAATGGTTATAATAATTCGATTTTTATAAATAACTCGACTTAATTCACGTCGAACTGTTAATTGGTATTCAAAACATTTTTTTTAAATTCTATTAAAACCATTTACTAGTTTCATGCAAATGTTCTTATATCACTTGGATGTTTAAAAAAAATAATATTAAAATGTACGAATTATAGGGCGGTTAATTAAAATTAATACAACTCGAAATAGTAATTTGTAAGTACAAATCTAAGTTGTCAATAAAACATTCAAATTACCATTCTCTGATTATTATTATATTTCTATTTAACCCCCTATACAGGGTGTCCCAATGAAGTAGCAACTTTAGAAAACATTCAAAATGGCGCCTAACTGTCATTTTGAAAGTTTCAACTGTCATTTTTACGTCAAAAATTAGTATTTTCCGGCCGGATTTTTTAGCATTTTTTCCACGATCGAATCCGGATAAATATGGGAATCTCGCCCTCCCCTTTTTTCATTCCATTTATCCGCCGGACGGTTATTGATCAAACTGAGTTGTCATCGAGATTTTGATTTTCCCATCACGCGATGTTCGAATTATGCACGTCTTGAATGTTTTCGTGGTAAAGGAAGATTTATCGGATCGTTTTTGGGAGTTTTTATTTTTTATATTTTATGTGACACAAAGGGACGAGGATTCGCTAATAAAGGGGAACTAAATGAACTTAAAACCGATGGATTTTTTTGGCTCTTGTATCGGTATAGAAAGAGTGGAAGCTACAAGAGTTTTGCTCAAATATTTTTTTTCGTGATTGAAATTACTGGTAATGAAGTATTAACAAAAATTAATCAGTAGTTTCCCTAGAAGTTTTTACAATCATTTGACTTCCATTTCGAATTGATATAATGAAGTTGTAATCGGTATTTTGGAAAATTTCACTGTATATTTCAAAGAGATTTAACGAAAATATTCACTAGAAGAAATTAAATTTAAATACTCGAAAATGGGTAGATTTTTTTAATTTTTTATAATCAGATTTAACGAAGAATTAAATCAGTATATTAATTGCACCTCGAATCCAAATCTAATACGAAAAATCTCAAAAACTACAAAGAAATTAATACAGGCTGTATTTTTTCTGAACAATTTCATTCAAACAAAATTTTTCTCCAACAAAAAACATTAACAAACAACTCGCGCATCTTTTAATAGTAAAGCATATATTTTAACGTGGAAAAAAAACCGCATTTTTCGTCTTATTTACGCAGCAAAACGAATTTTCTCGCGTTTCTAATGCATTTTTTTTCTCCTCTAAGCTAATATCTACCGTTTTACGTAACAATTTCCTGACACGATCATCGGGAATTAGTTGTAAAGTAAGTCACAAATAATCGAAATCGATCAGTCCCCAACTATTCCAATGACTAAAGTTAATCTACGTAAATAAATATCGAGCGAAAGTATTCCAAATATTAGATTGACACCTTTTCCGATCGACTGTTTATTTTTGTTTGTTAATTTTTCGTTTTTTTTTGAAATGTTTTCAAATCGCATTTTATCCCGTTCATCGCAAATTGTACAAGAAAATTTAACTGTTTCATCCAATCTGACAGGGTTTTATTTTATTACAAAAAAACACACTATAATAGGGATACTCTTTTTAGAATTAACTCAACAATTTTCATTTTAATTACCCTTCTTTCACTAATTTAACCCAACCTCCGACGTTTTCATTACCCCTTTTTTTTACAATCCACCCCCCCTAAACCCCCCGTGGGTAAACTTAATTTTTCTTTTTTTTTTGAAATTTTCAACTTTTTTTTTCAAATCGCATTTTACCCCGTTCATCGCAAATTGTACAAGAAAATTTAACTGTTTTATCCAATCTGACAGAGTTTTACTTTTATTACAAAAAAAAACACACTATAATAGAGATACTCTTTTTAGAATTAACTCAACAATTTTCATGACATTTTCATTTTCATTACCCTTCTTTCACTAAATCAACCCAACCTCCGACGTTTTCATTACCCCTTTTTTTTACAATCCACCCCCCTAAACCCCCGAGGGGGTAAACTTCCACCCGATTTTATTTTTATATATATATTTTTTTTTCGAATCTAAAACACCGTCGGTCGACCATTTTTCGAACGAGGTTAAAGAGATATCGACTGCGATGATATCCTTTTTAATGCGAGTCCTTTCTCTCCGCCAATGGGGGCCCGGATCGATGGAAATAGGGGCGCAGGAGGCGCCCGATTGGCCGGAGGCGCGATAGGGAGAAGTCCAATCGCGGGGGATCCCCCGGAGTCGGCGGGTTTGAGGGTTTATTTTTTTTTGTAACAGGGGGTGTCCCGCAGGAAAAGGGTTTTGTTTATAACGATTTAGGGTAAAATATGAGGGTTTTTTTTTTTAATTTAATCTCGATGAGGGGTGGTTAATTTTCTGCAAAAATGCACGTTTTGGCTTGCTTTGTCTTTCTATAAAGTGGATCAAATTGGCGAAATTTGATAAATTGTGCGATAGATGGATTTTTATCGTTTATAACAAGAAATTTTCTTTTAGTCCTTTGTTTAAGATTTGCTCTGTTTTACTCTCTTCTGCTCTACTATACTCTGTTCTGGTCTATTCTGCTCAACTGTACTCTGAATCTAGCGAAACAGAGCAAAGAATGAGTAAAGAATCAGCAAAGAATCTACTCCGAATCTACTCTACTTTAACTCTCTTCTATTCCTATAATCAACTTTCTACTGCTACTCGATTTCATTCAAAATTTTTCAATAAATTTCAGAACAATGAAATGAACAATTTCCCCGTTTCGAAAACAGCCAATTTAGACCCTAATATAGGATCATTAAATATTATACTCTTGAGGTGAATTCGAATATTGAATAAAAAAACCCTTCACTTAGAAAAAAAAATAGCAAATTCGATACGGAGCGAAAACGAAATTTTCAATATCCCTCAGTAGTGTCCATCATATTAAATGTTTGTTGAATTATATCAAGTACTTTAGAAGATATTTAAGGAAACCCCATTTCCAGCGGCGCCCTTCTGGGACTCACATCTTCGTATATAGGGAGGGCCTTTAGGGAAAAACTTTATATCTTACTTTTTCATGTTCCATATGGATCCCAGAGATTTCCCACACTTTCAGGGACACCCTGTATACATCGTGTCGCGATTCGAAGCATCCCGAATGACTGGCTTGTTTTGCTCCGCTCTCCGCTATTCCGGAAATGCCCGCCATCTCCCAACGAACAAAAAAAAATAAAGAAAAAAAAAATAATAAAAAATTGTTATCTCCTTCGAGAGGTTGTGACTAACGATTTTCGTGACCGGGAAGGCCCGACCAACCGGCGGGGCCGCCGCGACGGCCGCCCCCCCGGCAGGGGCGGGGGGCGGAATTTCTCCTATTCGGGGATTTTCTCCTATTCTCGCTCGGCGATCATTCGAAGCGATTCCGCCGGAGCCGGTTCGGGGAAAATGTGCGATTTCTCGCTCGATTGACTATGTAAAAGTTTTCGTTGTGTTTTTAAATCGCGCGAGGTTTGCTAGAGGAGCTTTTTTGTGGTTTTTTTTTGGGGTTTTTTTCGGGGTGCGATGTTCAAGTGATCGGGAATTATGGAATTTTGGGATATGGACGACAGGAGGGAGGCGAGGCATCGGAGTTTGCCAGGTGATTGATTCGTTGATTGATTTTTTTTAATTGGTATTTTCAAAGTGCTGTTTCAAAGTTTTACCAAACTCAGTTTTTTTTTTTGGAATAAAAGTGCTGCTATAATCGCTCTTGCTGTTTAATAGATTTTTGTTTAATTATCCAAGCTTTTTTAATTAATTTCTTGAAATTGTAGTGGAGAAAAAATATCTATTGATTTTTAATTATTAATATTTTTAAAGTAGAGCCAAATTAAGCCTCATTAACTCAGTTTTTGGAATAAAAGTGCTGCAATAATCGCTCTTCCTATTTAATAGATTTTTGTTTGATTATCCAAGCTTTTTTATTTATTTCTGCAATATTATATTGGAGAAAAAAAAATCTAGTATCCTTAAACTACAATGGGTTAATAACGGCCTAAAAATTGTTAATTTATTGAGTCATAATTGTGTTAATTAGTGAGCAACTCATTTACAACACACTAATTATTTCGTGCAATATACCTAACACTGAATTTATTTATCTAGTTAACACTTAACAGCAGGATTAATCGAACTAATGAAATTATCGGTATATTAGGAGATATTTTCAAATTTTTCCATTCGTTAATTCGTATACAGCGTGTCCCAAAATTATGCATAATGTACAGTTTGTGCGTATTTATCTCTCGGTCCAAATCCTAATTTTTCGTTCTCCCTGTATACCTGCATGCAATTTTTTAAACATCTTCTACCTGATTATGGATCAACAATTCATGCAGAGAATTTTATCAAGAATAATTTTTTTGTGAAATGTAAGATAAACTTTTTCCCCATTTGCATACAACTTTTTGGGACACACTGTATATACACTGTGCTTCATTCCAGATCGCAACATAGAGGCGCGATAAAGACAACTTCCATTAGACACTTATAAAGGAAAAAGAAAGAATGACGTTTGTGTCATTGCAACATTTCACTCTGACAGCTGTCATTTTATCAATCTTTCTTTGTTCAACTCATAGAAACCACCATGTTGAGCGGTCTGAATTGAAACAAATCGATAGAAACGCGTACTAATAACGATGATATTTATACATTGCGGATTTAATTAATTAAAATTCATTATCAAATACGCTATATTCGCGCGTCTGGCATATAGTAATAGTATTCTATAATCTTCCATATTGCTCCCCGATGGCTCTAAATGTACGTCAGCAGATGTTGTGGCGCCCCCAATAAATAAAAACCGCGTTAATAAACAAATAAACAAGATAATTATCGTTGGATTTATCGAAATTATTTTAATAGGTAACCGCCGAATTAAACGTGAATATAAGGTATTAAAAATAGACAATCATATTGCGTATTATTCCTAAATCAAACGGAAACAGCGCGACCCCTCGGATGATTTGTTATTTATTCAAAGAACATACAAACTACCTGTTATTCGTTTGAGAATAAGTAATGTGGACAATTTGCGTGCTATTATGGTAAAATATCGTGGGTGTTGCCTTAGCGATGGATCAACAACGAGCAGGGATTTATTGAACAAACAAATTTACCGCGTTTGACCCCGAAACGTTTATCGGTTGCTTCTCCCTTTCTTTCTTTAACGATTTTCCATTTTCCAACGCGACGAAAAAAATTGAATTATTATCAATAGCTTCGAGCCGAACTTGTTTGGTTTAAAATTCGAGTATCTTAAATGACAGTTCGAACTGTCAAAAATTCAAAAATTATTTTGACATTTCGATGAGAAAATGGAAAAAATCTATATTTCTAAGATCTGGAAACTTCCTATTCTTACGCATTAGAGAATATGTCCCGTTATTTGAGGACTTTTTGAGCTTCACTTTTGCGGCGAACGATCGAAGGATCAACTTATCTCAGCCAATCAGCGTTGCGCTGCATATAAATCGCGGTTCTGTGAAATGACAGTTCGAGCTGTCAAAAATTCAAAAATTATTTTGACATTTCGATGAGATAATGGAAAAATCTATATTTCTAAGATCTGGAAACTTCCTATTCTTACGCATTAGAGAATATATCCCGTTATTTGAGGACTTTTTGAGCTTCACTTTTGCGGCGAGAGATCGAAGGATCAACTTATCTCAGCCAATCAGCGTTGCGCTGCGTATAAATCGCGGTTGTGTGAAATGACAGTTCGAGCTGTCAAAAATTATTTTTAAACATTTCGATGACAAAATGGAGAAATACATTAACCGAAGATACGCGAGGCACGATGTTAACAACAAAATCATCGCTTATTAAGGTATATTTTTATATTTTGTATCTATTTTTAGTTTGAATAAAACCTTTCTTGCTAATTCTACATAATTCGCACGCAAAAAACCGTAGTCCTTTACAACATCGCCTCCTAGCGGCCGTTTTAGGAACCCTATTTTATCCACAAATAACGGGACACTTTTTGAACCTATATTTCCAGACTTTAGAAATATAGGACCGCATTCTAAATGCTTCTAAACATTTCTAAACGAACTTTTTCTTTGGGTATACAGGTCGAGGAACGGACTTCGTCGGCGGCATCGACAACGAGGCGTTGGATTTCTCCCAATTGGAGGACTTCATCAACAGCGAGGGTTCCCAAGGGAACAACACCTACTTCGGCGACTCCTTGAACACCACGCCCTCGTCCGGCAAGCTGCTCAATGTCATCGTCGAGAATAAACGAAACGCCAACGGGTTAGCAAAAAAAACACCACCATCAAACATTCAAATCTAATTACAACTCGGTCGTTTCCAGGCATTCGCTGCCCGACAGCCCGCCGGACAGCAGCTCGGAGCACCCGTACAGCCCGCAGGACGGGTGCGAGCAGCAACAGCAGCAACAGCAGCAGCAGCGGCAGCCCCAGCAGGACTCGATCTACACCAATTTGAGCCAGAATCTCTACAAACCCGCCTCGCTGCTCAATCCCATTCTCGCCGACAATCTGATCTTGGGCTCGCACATCGTCGTCGCCGATCAGACCGGCGCCGAGCAGTTGCTCGACGACGGCGGCATGATGCAAGATGGCGCCGGAGGCGGCGGCGGCGGCGGCGGCGGCCTCGCGACAATACTCAATAGTCGATCGATTCCGGATAGTATTATTATTTCCGAAGCTAACGTTACAGGTGACTAGAGTGTACTGAGTAGAGTGAAGTAGAGTAGACCGGAGGAGATTCAGAGTAGATTAAGAGTAGATTCAGAGTAGATTAAGAGTTGGGATTCAGAGTAGATTCAGAGTCGATGCAAAGAAGATTCAAAAGTTGAAATATGGAGTAGATTCAGAGTCGATGCAAAGAAGATTCAAAAGTTGAAATATGGAGTAGATTCAGAGTCGATGCAAAGAAGATTCAAAAGTTGAAATATGGAGTAGATTCAGAGTCGATTTAAAGAAGATTCAAAAGTTGAAATATGGAGTAGATTCAGAGTCGATGCAAAGAAGATTCAAAAGTTGAAATATGGAGTAGATTAAGAGTAGATTTAAAGAAGATTCAAAAGTTGAAATATGGAGTAGATTAAGAGTAGATTCAGAGTTGATGCGAAGAAGATTCAGATTTGAGATTCACAGTAGATTAAGAGTTGATGCAAAAATGATTTAGAGTTGAGATTCATAGTAGATTATGATTAGATATAAAGTCGATGCAAAGAAGATTTAGAGTAGATTTAGAGTAGATTCAGAGTTGAGAAACAGGATCCAGAGTACTTTTAGAGATGATTAGAGCTACAACAAACAACATTTCGTTGTTTATATATATTGTTTTTCTGTCTCTCCAGATAACAACCGTCAGCTTTTGTTGTCCTCTTCGGAACCGGCCGCCTACGATAGGTCGATGTACAAGAACGACGACTACGAGAAGAACATCGTCCATTTGGGCTACAATCCCAACATAGAAAATATACCTAGAAACGGTTTAGACAATAATCTGTGCGAACAAACCATCGACAACATGCCGGCGGTCTACACGAACCTCCAAACGTCCACCAAGAAGCGGAAACTGTCGCAGGATTCGTTGCTCGTCAAAAGCGAACCCGGTCAGTATAGACTCATTTAAATCAATTCTACTTTTACTATTGTAATTAATATTTCACAGATCATTGTCAACTCAGCCCCTCGGAGCATCTCAACGCCTCAATGGACGAGGACTACGCCTCATCGGAGGCTTGCCTCTCGGAATCTCAGTATCAATGCATCAGATTCAGCGCCTTCCAGCAGACCAATTGGCACGTTCTCTGCGATCAGAATCTCACCGAATTGTTAGCATAATTTTTTTGGTCCTAAGTCTTAAATATACCCCCGTCGAATGTAGCTTGACTATTTAGAAGTCTGTAGAAAGAAATTTAAAGAAGCGAGAGAAGGATCTGTAAACCGGTTTTTTTTTTCTGATCCGATATAAGTTTCAACTGCCAAGCTACATTCGGTGCGGTATAAATGTCGGTGTATTCGATGTTAATGATGAATCGGTTTCGTTGTAGACCCGTACCGATTTATCGGGTAGACGCCGATAAAGGATTCAATTTCTCCAACGCCGACGACGCCTTCGTTTGCCAGAAAAAGAACCATTTCCAAGTAAGTTCCTGGAGTACTCCTATTCCAGAGGAATTCCTCCGAAGCACCGGAAGTATTCCAGATGATTCGATCGCTTTTTCTTTCTTCGACAGATCACCTGCCACGTTCAGTTGTTGGGCGACGCGCAATTCGTGAAGACGCCCGACGGCTTCCAGAAGATATCCAGCTTCCATTTGCACTTCTACGGCGTGAAGCACGATTGCCCGACGCAAACCATCCGCATCGAACAGAGCCAGAGCGACAGGAGCAAGAAACCCTTTCATCCGGTCCTGTAAGTCGCTCGATTCTATCTCCATTATCCGTGTACGATGCTCGGTAGACCTATCGCTCGCCTTCCAGTAGACTCTTTCGTCGATGTAGCGAGAGTTATTGGATTAACCGCTCCATTATCCAATGTACAATGCTCGGTAGACCTATCGTTCGCCTTCTAGTAGACTCTTTCGTCGATGTAGCGAGAGTTATTGGATTAGCCGCTCCATTATCCAATGTACAATGCTCGGTAGACCTATCGTTCGCCTTCCAGTAGACTCTTTCGTCGATGTAGCGAGAGTTATCGGATGAGCGATATAGCTCTGCGATGTAAGATTACTACTAAACTAGTTGTAAAATTCGTTTTTGTTTTTTTTGTCAGGGTGGAATTGGTGAATTCGCAGGTGACCAAAGTGACGGTGGGCCGGTTGCATTTCAGCGAAACGACGTCGAACAATATGCGGAAAAAGGGCAAACCCAATCCTGAACAAAGGTATTTCCAGCTCGTCGTCGGGCTGCACGCGCACACGACAAACGGCCATTTTCCCATCGTCAGCCACGCCAGCCAGAAGATCATCGTCAGGGTGAGTACCTCCTGATGAGCCGGTGTTAAATGAAGAGCCAGAGTTGTGATTCGGAGTAGATTAAGGCTAGATTAAGAGTAGATAATGAGTCTAGAGTGTAAGAATTGATTCAAAGAAGAGCTAGAGTTGAGATTTGGAGTAGATTAGGAGTAGATTAAGGCTAGATTAAGAGTAGATAATGAGTCTAGAGTGTAAGAATTGATTCAAAGAAGAGCTAGAGTTGAGATTTGGAGTAGATTAGGAGTAGATTAAGGCTAGATTAAGAGTGGATAAAGAGTCTAGAGTGTAAGAATTGATTCAAAGAAGAGCTAGAGTTGAGATTTGGAGTAGATTAGGAGTAGATTAAGGCTAGATTAAGAGTGGATAGTGAGTCTAGAATGTAAGAATTGATTCAAAGAAGAGCTACAGTTGAGATTTGGAGTAGATTTGGAGTAAATTTGGAGTAGATTAAGAGTAGATTAAGAGCGGATTAAGAGTAGAGTAAGAGTTGATTCAAAGAAGACCTAGAGTTGAGATTTGGAGTATTAGATTTAGAGCTGAGATTCAAGATACAGAGTTGATTGAAAGTAAGTTCAAGGGGTATATTCAGATTCGAGATTCAGAGTAGATTTAGAGTTGAGGTTCAAGATTCAGAGAAGATTAGAAGTAGATTAAGAGTTGATTCAAAGAATATATTCAGATTTGGCATTCGGAATAGATTTAAACTCGAGATTCGAGATTTAGAGTAGATTAAGAAATGATTCAGAGTTTATTTACGTTTATTCTAACGATTTTTAGGCGTCGAATCCGGGTCAGTTCGAGAGCGACGTCGAATTGTGCTGGCAGAAAGGCCAAACGCAGGTAATTACCCAACAAAAAAAAAAACTAATAACAATCACTACAAATGCTCGAAACTAATAATTTTTTTCCGATAGGATTCGGTGGTGCACAACGGCAAAGTGGGCATAAACACCGACAGACCGGACGAGTCTCTTGTCGTGCACGGTAACATCAAAATAACGGGTCACATCATCCAACCGAGCGACATTAGAGCCAAGAAGAACATCATCGAATGCAACACCGCCGAGCAATTGAGGAACGTGCAGAAGATTAGGGTAGTGAGGTGGACGATTAGGCTAATTAATTAGGCTCCCGGTTGATTGTTTTAATTGTTTTCGTAGATACGATTACGAGCCCGAGCTGGCGAGCGAATTGAGCAGGGACAGCGAGTGCTCCGACACGGGCGTGATAGCTCAAGAAGTGGCTCGAGTTCTACCGGAGGCGGTCAAACCGGCCGGCAATATCGTCTTGTCCAACGGTACTTCTATCGATAATTTTTTGGTTGTTAATAAGGTAAAATTCGTACGAGTGATAGTCGATAGTTTTGCGATTGAATTGTCGGTTTTTTTATTGAAAACAGGAGCGAATCTTCATGGAGAACATCGGCGCTGTGAAGGAGCTGTGCAAGGTCACCGACAATTTGGAAACCAGAATCGATCAATTGGAGAGGATCAACAGGCGATTGAACAAATTGAAGAGGGGCGATAGTCTTAAATCGACCAGTACCGGTGCGTTTTCTAACGAATTATTCGATTCGAAAAAAATTAGCGAGTTCCGTTTTATTGTTGCAGTTAATAGTTCGAAATTATCGTATTCGCACAAATGTTCGAAACACCACCACAATTGCCAGAAGGACGACGAGCTTTGTTCGAATAAATTCATTCAAATCGTCATCGTGATATTGGTGTTGATCATGGCCTTTTGGTGAGCGTTCTATAATAACCGTAATCGTACCTCGAAAGAGTCTCTTCAACTTGACAGTTTTACACGGTTGTTATGGAGTAACTAAGGAGATTCTTTCAAATTGACAGATTTACATTGTTTACACGGTCGTATATTATAACAGGTCCGGAAACTCGTATGTTGTGGATAATGTGACTCTCGACAGAGGGCGCTAATATCGGTTAGTGTCAGGGCCTAGACAGCCTTATGAGAAATTTTAGACTTTCATTTAGTTTCGGCGCTATTGATAGATGGCGCAACAGTAGTTTATTTCAGGTCAGCGCAAGCAACCCGCTCAACGCCGTATTTCAAAAACAATAATGGCGTCTTGTATTGATTCGCATCGATTCTGCATATTTTCTCTTGTAGTGCAAGATGAAGTTAAAACCGAAAAGTTATTTTTTTTTTCATTTATTTCGTTTGTTTTCGAGTGAGTTTAAAAGGCATTGTTATTGCCTGTAAGTTGTATAAGTTTTGTGTATAGTAGTGTTAGTGAATTGTTAGTGAGGAATTGTGTAAAGTTAAAGTTAAATCTTTCGTTCTATTGCTTGTTTTTACAGCGCGTAGTGAATTTTTCTGGTTCCGCCATAATATTTGTTTATTTAGCGATTTTATTTAAATTTAATGAATTTTGACATTTTTTTCAATATATTTTTAAGTAGAAGTGTTTGTGTTTACTTATTTTATGAGAGTAGTTACTTTTTATATTATCCAATTTCTTGTAAAACTTGTACAATTTATTTTACTATCTATATCAAAATTCTATACATTTTATAATAATGTAACAAATTGTACAAGTTCTACAAGAAATTGGATAATATTAAAAGTCAGAAAAAATCGAATAAAAAACCTATATTACTAATTTTAGTGTAGAGTTCTACATGATATCCCCTTTTACTAGGCAACACCCATTAATTTAGTACAGCTACTACTCTCAGAGTGCGCTCTACAACGTCTACGAAATTCTCACGGAGATGTCCCTTCTTGTTTATGTATGTTCTGTGGTTAGTGTTGCTTAACCGTAAACGCCAATTTTCCTTCATTCTGCTAAAGTTGTCTTCCAAAATGTCATTTTTATTTCATTTGACGATCGTTCAAAGTGACAATAAGCGCAACACGCCAACTACCACAAAATAGCGGAGTTTCCGGACCTCACAAATACGACCGTGGTCGTTACGGAGCAGTTATTCAAATTGACAATTTTGACACATTTGACAGATTCGAAAAACTTTTCAAACTTTCAAATGTATAACGATCTTTTTTTGCTTTTTTTCTCGATTAGTTTGGCGGCGATAACGACGCTCTATCTGATGGAGGCGGCCCGAACGACGCAATACATTCAAACCAACATCGACAGATCCCGCACGGCGAATTACGGCACCACCCGAAGGCCGGACAAAACCAAAATCCCCAATAAAGCTTCGACTTGGTATCCGACGTTGCCTCCCTATCAGACCACCAACGCCTACAAAGAAGAAGGTAAAAACGCTTTTAAATCGCGCTATTTCCCTTACTAACGAATTCACATCTTCCAGAAGTCACCAAAGTCACCGTAGATCCTAACATAATCAACATGAAACCCAGTATAATAATCGGCCGGCCGTTGGATTGCCTCGCGGTCGAACAGGACCTGGAAAGTACAAATTTGTGTCAGGTAAAACGATTTCCCCCGTTCGCCTCGCACCTTATTTATACAGTGTGTCCCTAAATAGATTTACTGTTGCGCGAACCCGCCGTCGAGGCATTCGCAGGAGGCGCTGTCGTCGCATTACGCGTCGGAGAAGCGTTTGAACGCGAACAGAAACAAAACGGCGCCTTTGGTGAATTTGGAGAAGGTGAAATTGGCGAAGCCCTTCCATTCGAACGACATAGACAACAAACCGAGGACCAAACGGGACGCTTTCAGCGACGATTCGAATCTGTTCGATGTCGCCGGTGAGTCGCCGTTCAATTTTAAAGCGTATTTTATTCGAATAAATCACGTTTTAGACGATCAAATGTTTACCATCATCATACACGGTAGGAACTTCAACGCGACGTTGACGCCCAAATACAAGGAAGAAACGAATTCGCAATACAACATATCCTATTCAGTGCCAGTATCGAAATATATGCCGGATGAATTCGTCAATCTAATCTTCAGGTGAACGATCGTTCGATACATCGAATCTATCTAATCGAAACGATTTTTTCAGATCGTCTCAATCGAATATAAAGGAGATCGAACGTTGTTACAACGAGCACAGGCAACGCGAATGTCCGTTCGTCGGTTCGTCGGGTTATTACGATGATAAAATCAAAATCAGGCATAAGGTTAACGAGAATTCGCCGACGCAGGTCATCGGGTACCAGAGCGTGGTGTTCGAAGTCGATATGATCGATTTCCAATCGAAGGTGATGACTTATAGGGCTTCGTTGAGACAGAATCCGGTAAGGTTTGGATGTTCTAAAGGCGCGAATACACGTGGCAAGTAACTAAATTTAGTTACTTGTATGGTGTAAACTGCTTTATCCGCGTTATACGAGTAACTAGATTTAGCTACTCGAGACGTGTAAATGCGCCTTTTGATGTAAATTTGTTGTGGTAAATGTTATTTTTTTTTTGTTGTAGAATACATGCAAATTGTCTCCGTCAAAGTTGGGTTTGGAATACATAGAATATAATTTCCATTTTTATAGACACTGTGATGAATGATTTATCTCTATTTTTTTTTTTTTAGTTTGTTAGTTATATGTGGAACAAAACTAATCGACATGACAAGTTTTATGTAAATTTTCGTTTGTATAGAGATTATTTTTAGGGTGTATAGAATGGTTTTGAGATTTTTTTGGAAAGTGTGTATTTGATCCTATTTTTTTTTTTTTTAGTTTTAAGGGTGAAACGTGTGAGTTAATTTTTTGTTTGATAATAGAATACGGAAAATTAGCGAACACTGTTCACGTAATTTTACATTTAAACGAAATCATATCACGTACCTAAACTACTCTAATCGAATAGATTTTATTTATTTTGAATTTCTATATATAGAAAATTTATTTTTTTGTTATGTTATAGCGCGCAAGATCAAATTTACTAGTAGTTCGATTTGAATAAGCAATACTTATAATAAATACTTTTAAACGTTCACAATGTATTAAAGTAAGTTCTCTATTAGATTTATGTAATATATCTTAAGGATTCCCATAGGAGATTTTTCGTAAGCATCACACGTAGAACAAAAATTACTTGCTCAAAAATATTTAGTTTATGTTAAAAATCAATTTTTGTTTAGTTGAAATAATATTGTCTTTGTTAATTCCGAAATAAATTTAAAATTTTCTACAACAGTACAAAGCTTGAATTAAATTGAATAAGAGAATATTTTTGAATTAATAAGGAAAAACCTACTCGAGTAATAGCAATAATCTAGTCTAAAAGGAAATAACAAAAATAATATTCTTTATAATACAGTGTACTTAAAAATCGTGTCCGTCCAATTTGTGTCTATTTTTTATACTTAATATCAATCTTATTTTACACGTGGGGATGTAAGCTTTAATTTTGAAACGCTAATAAATAAAATTTATTAACCGTACATTCCTTTTATCCCCGAGTAAAATAGGAATGGTATTAACACAAAAGAATATAAAATTTAGTTAAGTATAATATATGTGCTAGAATCTTTATAGGTAATAATAAAAATATGAAATGTATTATTTTTCATAATAGTCTTAGTTATGGCGCAATTAAAAAGTATCTAGCGAAAATAGGAATGTAATATATTCAGTCATCATGTAAAATTTATAATTTTGTTTTTGTGATTCTGTACAATAAAATTGTTTTTCATTTTGTAGTTAATATAACGTTGCATCTTTTTCGTCCTAAGGGTAAATAAGTACAACAACAATTTCAAAATGTATGAAAATATAATTTATTACGACATCTTGCTTAAACACAAAACGAATTATAAAAAATACTTAAACCGTTAAAAACCGAGTCTACCTAATTTAAAAATTTTGGCACAATCAATGAGATATATGGCAATATTTATTTTGAATGCTGTAATTTATAACATAGAGTACGAATAAAAATTAAATGGTTAAAACATCTATTGAAACTTTATAAATATTCGAGTATGTGTATTAGTGAAAAATTCCAATGAACGAAAGTGCTTAGTTACTATTATACAGGGTATTTTGTAGGTAAAATGCAATACTTTAACCACTGCATTAGTAAAATAAGTACTAAACCTACAAAACACCCTGTATGTATTATTATGAATATTCACCTAAAATATTTACAAGATAAAAGAATTAAACAGAACACAACAAATGCCTCTAAATACACCGATATTCCTAAAACAGCCACCGCTCATAAAAAAAAGCTGTCTCAATGCTTCTCCTTTTCCACGAATACCGGTTTAATAGAAAGGTCGACATTTTCAAAATACGGATGGGACACTATCCGTTTCGCGGAGATCCTCTTCGCCGGATTGTACACCAGCATTTCTCTCAACAAATCCAAACCGTCATCGTCCAAATTCTTCACCTGATTCGAGAGATTCAAATTCGTCCATTTCGGAAACGAGGCCCTGTAGTTTTGGAGCTTCGAAACGCCCGGCCAAAACTCGTCCGTAGGAGTCTTCAAAATCCTACAAATTCACAACATTAACAACCGGATAACGACACACAAATCGCTGTAAGATACCTGAATATTCTGAAGAGCTGATCGATCTCGGAATCGCCTTGAAACAGCGGCCGTTTGGTGGCCATTTCGGCGAATATGCAGCCCAACGACCAAATGTCAACGGGACACGAGTACCTCTCGGAACCGAGCAGAATCTCGGGCGCCCTGTACCACAGAGTAACCACTTCGTGGGTGTACACTCTCACCGGTACCCCGAAGGCTCGCCCCAATCCGAAATCCGCTATCTACAATGACTCGAATACAACACTCGGTTTAAGCTCAAATATCGTTTACAATACCTTAATGGTACCGTCTCGGGTGATGAGTAGATTTTGGGGTTTCAAATCCCTGTGGAGGACGCGCCGTTGGTGGCAGAACAATATGGCCTCGTTCAACTGGTGCATGTAGCTCTTGACCAGCTTGGGGTCCATGTACTTGCCGTCTTCGATTTTGTCCAAGTACTTTTTCAGGTCCATCGAGAGGAACTCGAATATCAGGTAGAGCCTGCGGAAAGCGCAACGAATGTAATTGCGAGATATAAAAGTTTTACGTATTAAATTATTTACTTTTGTTCCTCCATTAGTACATTCTCGAGGGATACGATGTTCCTGTGTTTCAGTTCTTTCAGTAGGGATATTTCCCTAACTGCAGTCGAGGGGACTCCTTCATCTTCGGATTCTAATCTGAAATATTAATACTACATGTTAAGGAATTTGTTGTGTTGTTAATTGTAAAGTAGTGTTAGTTTTGCTACAAGCACAAAGCAAACTAACCTAACCTAAGTTTATTAAAACAAAAAGGGGTGTATAAATGAATTAATACCTTATCTTTTTCATAGCTACCAATTCGCCAGTTTTCTTATTTTTCCCTTTATAAACGACTCCATAAGTTCCTTCTCCTATTTTTTCTATTTTTATGAAGTCCTCCACTGTGGCTCTTTTGTACGACATTTTCGTCTCGTTCAAACTTAAAACTAACGCAAATTAAATATTAGTACATATTTAGTAAACTTTTGAGAAAAAAAAACATTTCACCTGCCCTATGTTAATAGTTTCAAAAGTTCGTAAAATAACATCCACTTTAGTGGAAGTGTTTTCATGGAGAAAATTCGACTTTTTAAGTTCACTAAGCGGGTTAATCGTGTTACAAAAACTGGAATATCTTAGTAAATACTTACGCAATTTTAATAATCCCTATCGAATTGGAATGTTGTGGAAATGTCACAAAATAACGACCAAAAACCAACGGACAACTAAACTATGGAGTATGAACGGAAACGGAAAAGTAACGAATCCCAATACGAAATATTCAAACTAGAAATGTCAGATACGTCAAAATTGTCAAACAATAAACAACAGAAACGTAATTGTTACCAACTTTTTTTATTGAAAATAGTTATAAATAGTCGTAATTATTGTTTCATTATTTAATAGTTAATTATTTTCAATTTATATTACTAGAATATATAGATTTTTTATAAAAATCAATTATATCTACTTCAATTTTGGCTGTATAAATCTATAACCTAGTCTCTAAAAAAGAAGAAAATATCTTGTATCTTGTTCATGCATAAAACTTTACGCGAATTAATGAAAACATTTTAAACGAAAAGAAAACATAAGAAACAATCAAAATAATCAAAATCATTCATATTTTTCCTATTTTCCGCAGTAACCAGTTGTCGTATCTGTCAAGAGCGTCAAGTGTCAAACTCAAAACGTCAATTGAAATTGTCCTTCCAAAATCGTGCAAATTTTGGGTTTCGATTTTGTTTAAAGCGAACACCGAAATCAAATAAAATGGCAATAAGTTTATTGAATCCGAAAGCCGAAGTGGCGAGAGCCGCTCAAGCGTTGGCCGTTAACATAACAGCCGCCAAAGGTATTTCCGAAGTGATGAAAACGAATTTGGGACCGAAGGGTACAATGAAAATGTAAGAACACATGATTTTTCATTTCCTCTTATCGTTATTAATAACCAATTACAATACGAAAAAATTAACAAAATCGCACCTATAACATTAAGAAACGTCTCAATTACGTACATTTTATAATCGAACAGCTCATTCTAGAACATTTATCAAACATAACCTCACATTTCGCCTATCCAATAGGTTGGTCTCCGGCGCCGGCGACATTAAAATAACGAAAGACGGCAACGTCCTTTTGCACGAAATGCAAATCCAACACCCTACGGCCTCGTTGATAGCAAGAGCCTCGACAGCCCAAGACGATATGACCGGAGACGGAACCACATCGACAGTCCTAGTAATCGGGGAGCTCCTCAAACAAGCCGACATTTACATCGCCGAAGGTCTGCACCCCAGAACCCTCACCGAAGGCTTCGACAAAGCGAGAGCCAAAGCCCTCGAAGTACTGGAGAAGCTGAAAATACCCATCGACATCAACAAGGAATCGTTAACCGACGTTTGTCGAACGAGCTTACGAACGAAACTGCACCGAAATTTGGCCGACTTACTGACCGACGTGTGCGTCGAGGCCATCCTCGCCATCAAGCAATCGGACGAGCCGGTCGATTTGCACATGGTGGAGCTGATGGAGATGCAGCACAAGACCGAAACCGATACGCAACTGGTCAAAGGGCTGGTGCTCGACCACGGCGCCCGCCATCCCGACATGCCCAAGAGCCTGCGGAACTGCTACATTCTCACCTGCAACGTCAGCATGGAGTACGAGAAGAGCGAAGTCAATTCGGGCTTCTTCTACAAGACCGCCGAAGAAAGGGAGAAGCTCGTGCTGGCCGAGCGCGATTTCATCGAGCAGCGCGTCAAGAAGGTGATCGAATTGAAGAAGACCCTTTGCAAGGGCAACGACAAGTCGTTTGTCGTGATAAACCAAAAGGGTATCGATCCCATGAGCTTGGACATGCTGGCCAAAGAGGGCATCGTAGCCCTGCGAAGGGCCAAGAGGCGTAACATGGAACGATTGGCTCTGGCCTGCGGTGGAATAGCCGTGAACAGTTTCGATGATTTACAAGAATCTCATCTCGGTTACGCCGGGCACGTGTACGAGCACGTATTGGGCGAGAACAAATACACGTTCGTCGAGGACTGCAAAGTGCCCCAATCGGTGACGATTCTAATGAAGGGCCCCAACAAGCACACTCTGTTGCAGATCAAAGACGCCGTCAGAGACGGTTTAAGGGCTATCAATAACGCCATCGACGACAAGGCTCTTGTTCCGGGTAAGTTGTACATTTTACGATGATACTCGGTAGTTTATTCGATGTGTTTTTTTACAGGCGGCGGGGCTTTGGAAGTGGCCGTAAACAAGGCGCTGCTGGCGTACAAGGACGAGATCAAGGGCAAAGCCCGATTGGGCGTCGCCGCCTACGCCGAAGCCATGCTGGTGATTCCCAAAACTCTGGCCGTTAATTCCGGTTTCGATGCGCAGGATACCATCGTGAAGCTGCAGGAGGAGGCTCGACTCAGTTCGGAACCGATCGGGCTCGATTTGACGTCGGGCGAACCGATCAATCCCAAAGACGCGGGAATCTACGACAACTACGTGGTGAAGAAGCAGATTATCAATTCGTGTTCGATAATCGCCAGCAACTTGTTGCTCGTAGACGAGATTATGAGGGCCGGTATGAGCAGCTTGAAGGGCTAATTTAATCGAATTTCGTATTAACTTTTTTTTTTTTAATTGATTATCGCATAATGTAATATTCGTTACATCGTTCTAGTATTCCGTTTAAATATGCTAATATTTAACTTACATCATTTTGCAGAAATAAAGTAACAAAAGTAATCGAGTCTTTAATTGTATTAGTATAAACTCGCCGTTTGTTTTTAATAGCCGATTTCGTTCCTTTAGAACAGTAAATTTACTACTAAGTATATCTGGATTTCGGATGCTTTTCCCTCTGCTTGTTCTGCAAATCCTGCACCGCCGACAATCTCTCCATCAATTCGTGATTGTACGTGCTGTGCAACATCAGAGCCAGCACTCCCGCCCTGCTGGCCATGCTGCTCCTGATCTGGCGCTCCTTCTCCATCAGCTCGTCCATCTTCATCCACTGACGCACCCGTTCCAAATCGATCTAAAAAAACGATACAACGGTTCACTTCGTAATAACCTAACGAGAGTTTGAGAGTTTACCTCGGCCCTGCGGAGTTTCTCCCACACGAAGTGCTTGGTGCAAGACTTCTTGGGGGCCCTGCAAAACTCGCCGGTGGGCGAGAACACGTTGGTCACCAACGGGCAACCGCACACTTCGTATTCGCCTATTTTGGGATCTTTGCAATGCTCCGGACACAACACCCTCAAACGTTTGCAGTAGGTCCGGTTGACCGAATTGTAAAAGTCGCAAAACATGTTGTTACCTACAAGATAATGAAGAGTATAATCGCATCTACAAGTTGGTTGAAATAATGTAATCGCGTACCTTCGATTCTGGTTTTGAAAATGGACCCGAACGAAGCTTGCGATTCGTATTTGTTGAAGCATTTCTCCATGTGTTTAATGGCCGTACGAGAATGGATTTCGTGACCGCAGGTTACGCAATAAGTGGATATCTCGGAATCATCTTCGCAATCGTTCTCCTGATTCGGATCGATGTTGGCGTGCTTGGCCCGCTCGATGATAAAGTCCAATTCCTTGTGGCGCTTGTCCAACTCCTGCAGGATCTGTTGGACTTCGATCTTCTGTTTTCTCACCTGATCCAGAGCTGTAACAAGCGACAGAAATCGATCGAAACCCGAATCTAATAACGTAGAATCGGTTACCTTTGATGTTGTGGCCTTCGGCCAAAGAGGGACTCAGCGCCCATTCCTGCAAACGTTGCGGCAACACCTGCAGGATCCTGTTCCTGGCCAAATTCATGCCGCACTGATCCGAGCAGTACTTCGAACCGAAGCGGGCGCTGTTCACGCATTTGGGGCCATAACATTGCCTGGGATAATCGGTCTTCAGGTGATCGTTGTGCGATTGATCGCGATCCGAACTCGACTCCCTTCGCTTCCTTCTACTCCTGCAATCGATACAAACGAATTAATAAAAAAACTATTCTAAATTTCGGGTGTAAAATCGACCACTCACTTCCGTTTCATCGTTTGAATAAACCGCACGATTAGCGAAACAAACGTACGTGACTCGGAGCATTCAACGACATAGAAATTCCGATAAATATATTTCTAATTCGAAAAATATTCGATAGAGAAACAATGCGAACGCGAAGATTATAAATTGCGATAAAGATATCTACTTTAAACGTTACACAATCGTACGATTTTCACGAATTCACAAGCACTTTAACGAGCTTATAACAGGCCTCTTTCTTCGTCGAATACAGCGAGTACAATTCCGTTCGTAGCGGCCTCTTTCCTCGTCGAATACGGTAAGTATAATTTCGATCGGTACGAGGAAGAGTCTCGATAATTACCCTCACGAGCCGTGAAATTATCTACTTTAAACGTTATATAATCATACGATTTTCACGAATTC
The DNA here is from genome assembly GCA_918026865.1 of Phyllotreta striolata. Classification (NCBI taxonomy): domain Eukaryota; kingdom Metazoa; phylum Arthropoda; class Insecta; order Coleoptera; family Chrysomelidae; genus Phyllotreta; species Phyllotreta striolata. Next base: position 9,135,867 of record OU900097.1, on the reverse strand, counting down.
ACAAGCACTTTAACGAGCTTATTACAGGCCTCTTTCTTCGTCGAATACAGCGAGTACAATTCCGTTCGTAGCGGCCTCTTTCTTCGTTAAACAGTAAGTATATTTCGATCGGTACGAGAGGAAGAGTCTCGATAATTACCCGCCCAAAGCGTTGAC